>CAAKHB010000391.1:7526-61514 GCA_901007665.1 Aeoliscus strigatus | reverse complement strand
CAATTTTCTTTTGGATTCTACCATGGGTAAACAAACCACTAAATGTTAATTTAGTACTTCATTACAACTTCATAAGGTTATTGATTTATCAAATATGATACTGTGTTTCTCCACGTCTAGGGTAAACCTTTCCTCGTCGATGACTCGCGTCTTTGACGTTCTGTACCTGTGGCTATGCTACACACATTTGTGACTTTGTGGTGCTTTATTTTGAAAATCTGCTTTTCGTATTTTTAAAATCGACCAGATTCGGCCTGTTGTATTGTGCGTAACTTCCCGTCTGTGGAAATTGATGCGTCTCAGCTGTGGCTGTGTGTCGAAATAGAAAAATTCCTATGTTTAGTGGGGCAGCCGTGACCGTCGCTCCAAAGAGGCTGCTCCGCAGTGCAGCCGGAGTGAGCACTGATGGACTCAAAACTGTAAATTCGCCACTGAGTGTGGCCCAGGATGTAAACCCACAAAATCCTCCTCATGTACTGTATGTGTGTTTTTGAATGTTTTTCTCAGCCTTCTTGATGATCACACGCAAGCCTTTAGTTCATTGTTTGTTCACGCTGTAGATTTGAGGTGATAGGCTACGGCTGTGCTACCTGTGTGGGGAATGTGGCTCCATTGCCTGAAGCTGTTGTGGATGCGATCAAACAGGTAGGATCTTTTCGTGATGTTTCTAGCTAATTGGGTCAAATATATGTATTTTCCTGACCACAAACTTTGTCGTAGGGAGAGCTTGTGGCTTGCGGTGTGTTATCTGGCAACAGGAATTTTGAAGGTCGCCTGTGTGACTGCCTACGTGCCAACTACCTGGCGTCCCCTCCCCTGGTGGTGGCATATGCTATTGCCGGCACTGTTGGAATCGACTTTGAAAAAGATCCTTTGGGTAAGCTTGAGTGTTCTTAGGATTACAGGACTTGCTAATTACAGAGAATAAGAATTAGAATATAATTAGAATATAATAACAATTGTAAATAAAATATTAATATATAATATTAGAATATATATATTATATTAGAAAAAAATTCTGCTATGATTATTCTATAAACGTGAATTCATTTAAACTACAAAAAGCATTTTTTAATACAATTTACAAGAAAAATACCTGTAGCAAAATCGTCGTATGTAAGTTTTAGTAATTTATAACTAATTAATATGAACTCTAATAACCGACACCAGAATATGAACCACTTTGAAAAGCAGAAGCTGCGTTATTAACCTGTGTGTGTACTACTAACAGGTGTGACATCAGAAGGGAAGGACTTGTACCTCCGTGATATCTGGCCGTCCAGGGACGAGGTCCAACAGGCTGAAGAGGAAACAGTCATCTCCTCCATCTTTAAGGATCTCAGGGCAAGGATGGCGGTGAGGATCTTTGATGTGTCCTGTCTGTTTCCCATAAGACAAATGCAATAATGGTTAAACATCCGTCTTCTTCCCTCTGTGCTTCTACAGAAAGGGAACACGTTTTGGAACAATATTGAATGTCCAGACTCTGTAGTTTTTCCCTGGGACTCCAAGTCCACATACATCCGCTCACCGTCTTTCTTCAACAAATTAGTGAGTTCTCTGTTTTTTACTGTGTTCAAACAAGTGTCATGACAGCTTCACATGTTGAAGAATGAATTACATCTCCTCTGCTTGTCTGTTTATGTTAGAGTAAAGAAGTTCCCCGTCCTCAGACAATAGAGAACGCTAATGCCTTACTGTTCCTCGGGGACAAAGTAACCACAGACCACATCTCACCAGCTGGCAGCATTGCCAGAGTCAGCTCCGCCGCCAAGTACCTGATGAGCAAACGGTCAGTTCCCAATTCAGATGACCAGGTTGCGGCTGGGACATTGGAATACTGAACCACTCTGTCACTCAGCTTATGTGGATCTCAATCATCACAGCTCGTAACAAATGAATCTTGAACCAAACTCAAGAACTCAAGAAGAGTGCAAATATTGATCAAGAAATGTAAAACTGAATGAGCATGGTCAAGATGGCCATTCTTGTGTGTAACCATGGTAACAGCACACCTCATTCATTATATTTTCGGAGTTACATAAGTTCCATGCTCATCGCTGCTTTGTGCCATCAGTCCTATTTTAGTTTGTATATGTTTCCACAGTCTGACACCTCGGGAGTTCAACTCGTATGGTGCTCGCCGGGGGAACGATGCTGTGATGACCAGAGGCACATTCGCCAGCATCAAGCTCCAAAATCGATTTATCGGAAAACCAGCTCCAAAGACTGTCCACATTCCTTCAGGCCAAACAGTGAGTCCACATTTCATTAGCCGATGCTGCTGATGCTACACTCCGTTCAACAAGTACCCACATTTTAACTGACAGAAATAAACCTCTATGATTAACCAAATAAATATAATGACATATCTTGGTCGTACACTCCACATTTAGTCAATACTTCCCCTCATTTGTGACAGATGCTGGTTATTTTCACTCTTGACCTTCAGATGTTTTGTTTCCAAAACGGGAACGTTCAGTTGTAAGCGTCCGTGTTTGTTTGACAAGTCAGCCCAACGGCATAGGGTCCTCATCAATGCGTAGGATACATCTTAGTGTGACAAGCACCTCTCTAGAACATTAGGGACAAGTATTTGTATTCGCAAAAGTATGTTGTACATATACACACACCTCACTGCTCTGCGAAGATGCAGCGCACTGATCAAGGCGCAGCACGGTGATCGCTGTGGCGTTGATTGATGACAGATCCACAGTATATAAGGTTTGTTAAAGGTCCAGTATTTAGATGTAGATTGGACATTTGGTGTGTGTGTGTGAGTGTGTGAGTGAGTGTGTGAGTGTGTGAGTGAGTGTGTGAGTGTGTGAGTGTGTGAGTGTGTGAGTGAGTGAGTGAGTGTGTGAGTGTGTGAGTGTGTGAGTGAGTGAGTGTGTGTGTGAGTGAGTGAGTGTGTGAGTGTGTGAGTGAGTGAGTGTGTGAGTGAGTGTGAGTGTGAGTGTGTGCGCGCCTAAACCATGTGGGGTTGTCAACCCGCTGGGCTGAAACAAAGACAGCAACAGAGAGATGGAACTACGCATTGCAGCGTGGACCTCCACAGACAGAAACAACTGTGATCGGTGTGATCTTTGACCAAAGATGTGAACGGAAACACTGATCTTGTGTGAGGGACTGTGGTAAGAAGTACCTAAGAAGATCCGCTCACTTTCAGTCACCAATGCTTGAAATAAACAAACAAAACAGAAGCCTGGAGGCAAGATTCAACACAGAGCGACTCAGACAGACAGATGCAGAAGTATAAACACCTACAGCGGCGTAGAGACCCGTGTAGGGTCCCACAGAGGGACCGCGTCAGTTCAACGCAGAAGCATAAATCCAGCTTCAGTCCGCACAGGTTTGGACCTTCTCCTCACAACATGTCCGTCTCTGTTCTGCCCGTCAGCTGGACGTCTTTGAGGCCGCTGAGCGCTACCAGAGAGACAACATTCCCCTCATCATCCTGGCAGGCAAAGACTACGGCTCTGGGAACTCCAGGGACTGGGTTGCCAAAGGACCATATCTGCTGGTAAACAACAACTAGCCAGAGCATCTGAAAGCACTTTGTCATATGGGACCTTTTCACTACACGGTTCAAGTTCTGGCTCTACCTGGCATTTTGTCATTTCCGCTGGCGATCGAACCTGGCACCTGGTACTTTTGTCGTACCACCTCGGTCAAAGTTCCACGCGGGTTGAGCTGGTACGAAACGTGACATCAGTACCAGCCTCTGATATGTCTCTTCAGACCGAATGTCGGTCTCTGATTGGTCACGAGGTTTCAAACCAAACGTCATGTGGTCGACACAAGCCTCTATACGTGCTTCACTCAAATCTTCCTGAATTACTCGACACGCTTTGAATCCTCGACACATCAGTAGTAAACAGGACAAGCTTCAGACCCTTATTTTAGAGGATGTAGATCAGGGGTCACCAACGCAGTGCCCACGGGCACCCGGTAGCCCGCAGGGACCTCATAAAGTGCCCGCAGGCCTGTTCTAAAATAGCACTGTGATCATTTGAAAATGAAACTATTCCAGAAATTGAGAGAAATGTGTTGCATGGTGAAACTTTAGTATTTCTACATTGTTAAATCACTGCTGATGATTTTTCATAATTATAATTAGTTAAACCGTGTAATTTTGTTATTTTCAGAAGTGTGTATCATACTTTTACCTGTTTGGATAACTCGGTACCATTGTGCCTGATGGTCCACAGGGGGTTCGTGCTGTCATCGCTGAGAGCTTTGAGAAGCTGCACAAGAACCAGCTGGTGGGCGTGGGCATCCTGCCGCTCCAGTTCCTGCCCGGACAGAACGCAGACTCACTGGGGATCAGTGGGAAGGAGAAGTTCACCATTACTATGCCCGAAAGCCTGAGTCTGAGGCAGCAGCTTGCCGTAAAAGTAAAGAATATTGTTTGTTTTTTAACTCACTGGGAGGCAGAAAATGGGATTGTTTCTTTTCTAACTTCCCATTGCATCATTCCATCCATTGATCCACTCTTATGTTTGTACGTTAACAGCCAATTGCCACGTTAACAGTTGGACAGTTGGCCTGTTACACCGTAAAGGCGCATCTCAATACATTAGAGTATCATCAAAAAGTTTTTGTTTTTTTTATTTATTCCTCTCGGTAAATCCATGATTTGATGATTATAACTTACAGCAAATGAAAACCCAAAAGTAAGTATCACAGAAAATTCTAATCATCAGAATGAAAAGAAGGAAACACTTGTTTCACCTTTTTAATTGTTTGGATGGGAAAAAAAAGTCAAGCTTTTGATGACTTTCTAATTTATTGAGATGAACTGTTATGGCTCAAGCCAGTTCAGTCACAGGTCCACGAGTATTCACTCGATAACAAATACTCCCTTCAGGAAAAATAAGGTGAATCCTTCTCTTTTTCTAAGCTTTTCCTACTCACGTTTTTTAGTTTTTTAGAAGCCACAGGAATGCTAGTCTATTGTAAATGTCAAATAAACATTCCTTCAATGTGGGTTTATCTGTTAATCAGAGCCTGTCATTGTAGTCAATAACAACACATGTAGACATTTATTCAAGCAGAACAATATTTATTCCACCTTGTTTATTCAAATACATTCACACATTGAATTTCTTTCGCCTCTCTTTCAGACCAATGACGGAAAGTCTTTCCTTGTCAGCGCACAATTCGACAACGAGATGGAACTCATCCTCTTCCAACACGGAGGGCTCCTTAGATATGTGGCAGGGACATACCTCTGAGATGTCCAGCAGCTCGGCCCCAAACCTTCTGAATGTGCATTAGGCCGTGACAGACTAACAGTTTGTCGACTGCAGGGCTCATCCACGCTCTTCAGTGTGAGCAGACGCTCACCTGGTAGGCATGTAAGACGGAGTTGTTCCTACATTCGCAACAGCAACGTGTTCTTGTCTCTCGGGAGCCCAGGGCGAAGAGATGAGATATTTGACGTATCCCTTAGGACCTTCTTTTGACATTTATCGCTGGAAACAGGAACTGCAGAGTCCACACGGAGCTTTTGCTCATCAAACACAAGACAAGAAGAAAATACTCAAATAGTCCTGGTTGGAATGCGGTGCTAAGGTACTTCAGCATTGGACATGTGCATATTTTTTTAGGATGCAAACAGTTTTGCTTGTTTTTGCGAACATTCAAGGAAAAAGTGAATCTAAAAAAGTGCTAAACTGAAATGGACCGGTGCAAATAGGGGTCACAGTTGTATGAAAGTTTGTTAATATTTCTTTAATTGATCATTTTTAATGTTAATTTTTAATTTTAAGATCTCTTGTGCTACAGTTTGCCTTATCACATGCAGTATTGAAGGAATTATTCCTTTTTCTGCTGATGAGTGCAGCTGAGGTCCCATCAGTCCTCCACAACAACAATCAAGTCAATGACTATTCAATTCAATACAATGTCAGCAAAGTTCAAATTCTGACTGTTTTTTGTTTGTTAATTGATGCTGGTTTAGTTTGATATTTTAGTACATATTATTAATCTGACATGAACTTTTCCATTGGTATATATCAGTTTGATTTTACATAAACATGGAACAAGGAAGTGACAAGTGGGAAAAAAACGGACTGACGGCCACAACAATTTCTCCTGACAGCTGCTTGTCGTACCCAGGGCCCAATTATGTTTTCTTGTACACTGACAGAAGCAAACCAAATGGATTTCAGTTTGATATGTTTGAATTTAGTTCATCATTACCTCTGAAATAAGGACAATTCTCATTTTTCACTAAGTCTTCTTTCTGGAACGGGCCCCTGGACGAGCCTGACTTAGGAAGATACTGCTCTGAATTGAGCAGTTGAGTTTTTTTTAATTGCCAGAAAAGGAGTGTGTTTACTTCAGAATTGTAGTTCAGCTCAGATTATCTTAAGTACAGTCTGCACAGTTATCTTAGCATGAGGTCAAACAGGTGAGATGGAGTCTTCTACCACACATTACTCATCGTTCAGATTCAACAAGCAGGACATACCATGCTCAAGGTGGAACACAGAAACTGCTGGAATGACGTTGCGGCTCATGGTCCCTTTACTGTGATTTGAAGTGAAGATGACGGGATGAACTGATGTCTGTTATTGAGGAGGGACTAGTCATCAGTTCTCAGAAGTCTTCAGCAGCACAAACCACACGTGTTGAGGTACTGAACTCATCAGCGGCTTTTTCTTTTTGTGCCACTTGTGTGTTATTTAAATGTTTGTGTGTACGCTCACTGAGACTCAGTATTACGGTCGATGGCGTCTGTTTTTTGAAATCATCCATCCAGTCTAACGTCACATTATCTAGAAATGCTTTGGAGCCTTATGCCTTTAGATATTTTGAGAGCATGAGTGTTTAAGGGAAATGGATGTTATTTATTGATACATAGACTTGTCTGTAATTTGTTGAAACCACTTACTGCCTGAACTGTTGTAAGACCTCGTAGCTTTTCTCACGTTAGAGTGAAAAGTGACTATGGAGAGAAATTTATTTGGTAAAAAAGTAAACACAACTTTAGGATTTGTAAACAAAAATAGTAATATGTTCATTATTTTGGTTACAAATCTTTTTTTTTGATTACAGAACAGACAGAAATTTCACTCCATACTCATCCAGCTGAAGCAAACAGCTGTTCCAGGCTGAAGGTGTTTATTGTTCAGAGGAATCCTCTGTAGCCAGAACAGACCATGTTCATACTTTGCCTCGTCAGTTTGTGCCCATCCTGTGACACTTTATGGCTCTGAAGCGCCTGCTGCTGCCTTCAGTCCTGAGTGTGGTGCATCATGGCACACATGTCTCTCTGGGTCGTACTGTCAGTAGTTTTTAATAAATGGAAACATAACTGGTATGTGAGGAGTTGGTGCCCCACTTCCTTTCAGGACATGTTTACAGTCAAATTACAGAAACACATCTGATGACTCTGGTTTGAAACGACAAGCATATGTAACACTGAAACACTTGCAGAATGAAACTTTTGCCTGCATGCTAAACTAACACACAAAGCTTTTCTCTCCGTGGTGGAGTGAAGCAAATGTGCAGACTGATACTATAGAGATGGAAAGATATTCTACAGTTATAATTGTTGTCATCTATAATTGTACTTTTTATTACACAGTGGAACAATAAACATCACTGCTCTTTGGTGTTCAAACTCAAATTTAAAAGACCTTGGGCATTAGTTTTTAACTATTCCTCAGAGGAACTACAATATAGATATTTTGCTGCATCTTTCCCCAGGTACAGAGGTTGACATTCATTTTTTAACTTGATTTCTTCATGAACATATTAATTACATAAATGGAAATGATAATTATGTTGATCCTGTGTTGAAAATATTATTTTGTTATTCTCTTTTCACAATACTGTTTGAACTATACATGCGAACACCTGGAATCTGCAGTCACCACCCTGTTCAACATTTGCATTTCATACCACAGGGTGAATGACATCACATTATTGTAATTATTATCACGTATATGTCCCATTCCTCCTCATGAGATGTGCAGAGTTCACTGATGTCTCACAAATACCAGTAAAAAAAAAAAAAAAAGCAGCAACCACACATCATGAATGCCACAGTCTCTGGTTACACGGCACCCGAATGCTGGAACTGATTTCCAAGGTGCTTTTACATGTACACCAGCAGCTATTTGCCAAAATGACATGACTACAAGCAACATGGCAATGGGTCTTTGTGTAGTCAGAGCCACAGTGATGTGACAAACCAAAGGGTTTGGTGAAAAACTGGACCAGATAAATAAACAACAATGGGTTCTTGATGAAATCTCCAGGTGTAAACAGTGCGACTTTTATTGTTTTGAAAGAAAATTTCATGACAGTGCATGTTGCTGACACACCAGGTGATTAGAGGCTGAACCAACATCCGTTTCCATTCATTGTTGTGATCACATTCCTCTGAACTTTAAAAAAAAGTCTGTCAGCAAAAGTTTGAGAAAATAAATGCCTGCCACCGTCGGCTTTACCTTTAACTGGGTGCAAGAGTGAAATTAAAGCTGCAATCAAATGCCATTGGACCAAATATGATCAGACAGAAGTAGTCGGTTCACTGGGACAGCACCAGTTTTGTATAAGACATCAGTCTCATCTCAACATCAGCAGCGCTGCCACACTGGTCTTTCATTCCAATGTCTTTTCCGAGTATGAGAAGGCACATGCAGTGCTGATTAATTAATCCAAAGTTTATCACTGACAAGTGACAGTGGACTTCTTCTTTTCATTTTTATATTGCATATCTAGTATAAAGGTTTTAAACACAGTGCTGGACTAATCCAGACCTTTAAATTTCATCTTGACCACTTTTATTTGATGATTGGTTGATTGTTAGAAGCAGCATTTTCCCCGTCTATGTTAAAAAGCCAGATTCCTCCAGAGGCGGTGGTTTTCATTCATCTCAGTCAACTACATTTCACCACACACAGTGACTGGATTCATTGAACATGTCAAGATTTCCTATGTGTGTTATCATCTGCTTGTCTCTGTTGCTTGGTTTTGCCTTCACTGGGGAACCCCCCTCCCCAAAACAATTCAACCTTGAAATAAAAGGTTCAAAGTGACATGCCACACACTAAACACCAGTTCTTACACTATGTAACATGGTTTGACCAGAGTGAACATTGACTGCACCAGAACATAGCTCAGATGTACAACTGTGGCATTCACTCAGTAACTCGCTGCATTCAATAACTGCAGTGCGACAATAAGCTCAGAATGCTACTAACTGCCTTCAAGCGTTACAAGTAGTGCAGTACACTCCCCGCCGACACATGAAGAGAATGAATTGCGGCAGACAAAGACTTGTACCAGGAGAGGCCACTGTTTCTGTGCATTGGTTTCACATACACGTTTCATCCGGAGGCAGAAGCCACTAAATCATTCGATGCTCTGGGAAGAAGGAAGAACTAACAAGTTAAGGATGTTTTTTTCCAATTATTAAGTTCAGGATGACGCCTTTCCTGAAGCCACTTTCTCCCAAACGATTGTACATGGTGTTCGACCAAAAAACACAGATTTAAAAGGCACATACATATGTAGCTATATGTTTACACAATTACTGAAATAGTTTCTCAAACATAAACATGTCCCCTTGACGATTGCCGACCTCGATAACCTAATGCCTCTTTACCGTCAACCCTCCCCTCAGCATCAACAGCAGCTTCTTACCAGCAAGCGAGAAAAAAAAATATGCGCAAGTACTTCAGTATTTTATACAGCTAGTAGAAGTGCTAATTGTTTTATCCCTTTGAAAAGCATAAGAACAGGAGCATGTGAGCGTCTGTCTGATGAGAGCCGCTGGGCTGTAAACAACCACTGCCGATGCGAAGGAGCTCCTGATCACGTGTCGGAGCAAATCCTGAGAACTTGTTTCCCCTTCTGCGTGGAAATTATTGGAATTATCTGCAATTTATGTTTCTCTTGTGTCCACATCTCTGAATGTCATCCCTCTCTTTATCTAGTAAGAAAATATTTGTGAAAGGCTAAATGAAAATATACAATTATTAATACAATAGAATACAGAGCTATGCGTTAAATGTGATTTAAAAAAAAAAAAAAAGATTGTATCTCCCTTTACAAAGCGCATATTTCTCCTTGGTTTAAAAGGCAAGAGGTAAAGTGTATAAGAAGAAGGCATCTTGTTTCAACATCCACCAGGCTGGTGCTCGACGGGTTTAGGCGATAGCTTTTGCTTCTGGTAAGAACGCCTCCCAATACTTGATGAGCTGCGGAGAGAAGAGACTGATTGTTTTGGTTTCACCCCTTTCAAACTTATTTTTGAAAATACATTTAATAATAATAATAATAATAATAACAATATCCAAAAACCCGTACTGAGAAGGAATGTTAAATATGAGACTGAAAGTGGTTTTCAAATTTTATTGTCTTTGATTATTCTACTTCTGCGAGCATGTGGTTGAACAAGAACCCGTGATCTAGTCACACTAATGATAAACTTTTAATCTGAGAGGTAGTTTGAGCACACAGACACTCACCTGCTGCTGGGACTGAAGCAGAGACTCTAAGTATTGAATTATCTCTTTTTTAAAATTCTTGGCCTTGACTTTCTGTGAAAGGAAATTGGAAATGTTCCTTCACAGAGGAGAAATGGTTTCTGGGAGTGAATGGGAGAATATCTGTACCTCAAAGCGGATCACTTCCTTGCGCACGGTGGCAGAAACTCTATCGAAGTCTCTCTCATACTGTGTCACCTTGGCCTCCCACTGTAGAAAAAGACAAGTGAATTGGGGGGGAAACACATTAAACTTGTTAACTTAAAGTGAAACCACAGTTGTGTGACCTCAGCGATCTCCTCTTTGGCCAGCTGCAGTTTGTCCGGCTTGTTGGCCCAGAGCAGCTTGGCCTCGGCCTCCCTCTTCTTCTGCAACATGGCCTGAGCGTCCTGCCAGCGCTGCCACGCCTTCATCCGGTGATCGAACGACCCCTTCAGGTCACACACACAGCACATGAACATCCATTCTTCCACCACCGACACATTCTTCACGAATTACATCAGGAGAAATAAAGTTCTCAGTACCCTAACAGCACCAAGCAGGCGGATGAAATCTGCGATGAGCTCAGCGAAGCGAAAGGTGTCATTTGCTGCCTGATCCTGATGTAACTGCTCCATCTTGTCTTCCACCTCTGCCAGCTGGGAGAGGGCCCGGGACAGGGCCGTGTTGTCCTCCGCGCTGCCCAGCATGGCGGTGCTTTTGGCAAAGCTTGCTGTGTTCAATGAGAGCTCTGGAGGGGAAAGACACAAATGACTTCTGATTCAGACTAGATCGTATTGCTTTGCAGTCGGACTCCACTCACCTTTCCTGTGGACGACCAGTGACTCAACCAGCACATGGAGCTTCCTGAAGTGCAGGTCGGCAGACTCTACCTCCTGCAGCTTTTCCTCGAACCACTACAGCACAGCAAACACTAGGTTTCATGTCACTTCCTAACAGTGGACCAACATCTATGACCGCAATACTGAAGATAAATAATGACAAAACCTGAGATCACTTTGTTATTTGTTTATTTCTATTCTTTTTGGTTAATAAAGGCGGAAATCTCTGCGCCACACTAACAAACTCACCACATCTGACTCGTTCATCTTGATGGTCATTTTACTGACAGCGTCTGTTGCTTTGTTGATCATTTTCAGGAAACCTGCGCCGCTCAGAGCCTGCGTGCTCACTGCTCTGGGCAACTGAAGACACACACAATTACATCCATAAGAGAGTCATACCGCAGCCTGACGATGGCTGATGAAAAAAAAGTCAAAAAGAGCAGCCTCATGTCTTGACTCATGCCAGAAGGTTTTAATTGTTTATTCTAAAATGTCACAATACGTAGTCTTACTTCGTCTCTTTCCAGAAACTCTCTGACATCGGGGTCTTGGAGAAGAGAAGGGTGATTTACCACCCTCTGAAGATATCTGGTGAGAGAACAAAGCAACGTCATGTCACCTCACCAGGGGTCCAGAGCAGCTTTATTGAAACTCGTTTCCATTGTGTCAGGATTAACAAACTCAAACTAAGTAGCTCTCTGAAACAGGTGCCAGGACAAGTGTTCAGGGGAGACTTGACTTTGCAGCTCACACCTCTCCAATGCTCCTCTTCTTCTTTCCAGAAAGTCTGCAGATGAGGAATCATCTTTTCCCACCTTCACTTTAGTCATACCTGTGCCAGGACAACATACAGCTTCAGAAGAGATGAGGATTGGATCTCTAGCTGTCAGAGTAGGACACTGGTCAACCTACCCAGGATGCTCTTCTCAGGTGGCGGAGGAACAATAAATCCATTGGGGCCATGTTTTTCAGAGAGCTTCTCGTAAAGGCCCAGAAAGTCACTGAAGCGTCGCCTTACAGAGAATGTCTTGTTGCGGAACATGGACAGCGTTGTCTGGAATGTTATCAGTTTCTTTTTAGCGTTTAGCATTGACAACTTTTTATTTCATACAATGAACTGTCTGTAAATTCTGTAACCTGATAAATAAGTCATAATGGGAGGAGCAACAGGAACCTACCTGAGTAGACACCCTGTAGGCCATGTAGGCATTCATGCCGTCTCCTGAAGAAAAATAAGGAAAAGTGATGTGATGCAATCACTTAGCTAGTTTTACACTGAAACCTGCTGACACACAAACACTCCAACAGATGCACCTGAAGACCTCAAAAAGCGTTCACAAGCCTCACCTATTTTTTCTGGGTCAGTGACAGAGACAAAGACACCAAACTTCTCCTCCTCTTCCTCCTCGTCTTCTTCTTCTTCCAGCTGAAATACACATTAACCAGAGAGGGAAACATCACAGATTACGATCAGCCTGCAAACAAGTTAATTCTTCATTGGGATGGATGCAAAAACCTCATTTTCTATGCACATGCAGTACTGGATTGCTTTGGTGATATTTGTGCGCAACATACATCTACATCAGAATTTAGTTAAATCCTCCTTTGTCAATGTTTGTGAAACTGACTCATCTGACAACACTGTCGCTTATTGAGGTGATGTGGTGAATTAACAGTTAAGGAGCTTCATTATTATCATCATTGTCATTGTTATCATTGTTATCATATGTGGAGTTGTGAATCTTACTGTTCAACAGCTAATGAGTGTGATCTCCCAGTTTCCTTTCCACAATGCACTTGAGTGGTATTATAAAAAATAGTGACTGTGGCTTTCAGGAAGTGAGACATTAAACGCAGAGATATGACAGTTGCATTGTCAAATAACATGTACGTACCTCCTCCAGGGCAGCGGCCTGTGGCTTGGCCAGGCTGGCAGCTGCTGGGAGGGAGGGGGCGGAGGAAGACGGCTTAGTGGTTGCATTCTTCCTCTCGTTCCGTGGACTGTCAAGAGAAAGTTCCACTGTGGCCTCTGTCGGAGATGAAACCAAAGTCTGAAATGTTTACACTCTGTAGGGTTTTATTGGAGATAGTCAATGAGAGTATGTTTTACACAAGTAATGGACTAAGTGGAAAACTAATTACTTTATGAAACAAACACAAAACCTGTACTTCTGTAAAATCTACATTTTTTTTATGCTGATTGTTTTTGTCAGTGAATAGCTTTTGTTCTTCCCAAATGTGCATTTGGGAGCTCATGAATGTCAATCATATCTTCTCACCCTGCATTTCCTCTCTGCTCACAACTATGCACCATCTGATAACAACAATATTGGATGAAGAAAAAAAAGAGACTGCTTAATGAGTTCATTTCACACCCTCTGTAAACTATGATGATTGCCAAAAATGATCGGTGCACCCACCAGCAAATATATCAGCCTCGTCTTCAGAGCGGACTCCGTTGGTCTTAGAGTTTCCACTGGGTGTGCTGCTGACGCTGGGTGCGATGGTGACAGCTTTCTGAGTAAAGATGTCTCCGCGAGTACTTTCTTGCAGAGGCCCAGCAACTTTGCTACCATCATCACTGCCAGCAACTTTGATTGTGACAGGTTTGTCCTTCTGCTCTTGGCTGGTGCTTTTCTTTGAGGTGGTACTCAGCGGCTCACCGAATAGATCCTCATCAGGCTCCCCGAAGAGGCTTTTCTGTGGCTGCTTTGCAGATTTCTTCAGCCTTGATTCTGCGAATAAGTCGCTGCCCTCATCTTCAAACAGGTCTATGTTTGGGCTGGACTTTTTGGCCTCAGCGGGCAGAGGATCACTGAGAAGGTCAACAACTTTGCTACTGACAGGTGGCTGATTTTCTAGTGAACTGTCAATGACATCAATAACTGGAGCAGTGAAAGCTTCTTTTACATCCTGCTCTGGATCACCAAGAGGATCTATGAGGCTGCCCGTCATTTCCCTGCTCTCCGTTGCTTCTACAACAGCAACATCCTCTCTGGCAACTTCCTCATGAGGCGCTTCAGTTTCACTTCCCAGTATGTCAACAAAATCATCTGAGGGGTCATCTCGAGGGATTTCAGCTGCATCTTCTGCTGTGTTGACAACAGCACTCTCAGGTTGCGGTGTGTCATCCGAAGCAGTCAGGTTGTTTGTCAAGTCAACAAAATCATCTGAGGGCTCACTGAAAAGCTCACTTGGTTTGGTTTCAGTTTGGCTGCTGATTGGATCAATGAAAGGATCCTTCATGTTGTCACTGGGTTGACTGGATGGTGGTGTGAGATCCATTTCACTCAGTGGAGCTTCGTTCTGGAGATGAATAAGATTGGTTGGTTTCAAGTGTGGTTTGAACAGTTATTTGTCAAATCAGTCATCAGGTCATGACATATTGTTAAGGTATCATATCCATATCAGCACTGAAAATCACTTTACCAATCCTGCATCAGCTGCAGCCTAGCATGTCAGACAACCTGTAAACACCAATATTATGTCTGCACCCTGACCTAAATGTTGAGTATCTGGTTTTACACTGTTTCACAGAAGTAATGTCAGAAATGCAACATATGTAAAACAAGCCATTTTATCTGACAAACTATATCATAATTTTAATTTAATTTAATCTAATGAATATAATTAGTAAAATAACTGACTTTATGAAGATATCTGGATGTCTGGAAGATTTTAGGGAGATAAAATATATAAACATAATATAGTTGATATGTGATTTGTGTTTGTACTGTAGATGTATGACTAAACTCAACCTGGTGTTTAATTGTTGTATTACTAAAGTTTATTCTGCATTATTCTTTTGTCCAAAATATATTGTGACAAAAAAACAAATAGGTCATAAATGACTCTTTCATCCACAATATCATGCACCCCAGAAGACTGTACTTCATGGAACTATTCCATACGCAAATCTACCATAAACTGTCATCATATAGTTTTAAAGCCATGAAATGAATAGTCAGAAAGGTGATAGTACACCTGTGACTGAGACTATTTTCTGCACTAAATTGTGCCTGCATGTTTGATGTTCATTTTATGTTTTATGTGTTTTGGAGAGGCTCCAGTTCAGGAGGGTGTTGAATGCTGTGGTTTGTGGTGATCATGAATAGTTTCATGTATCACACTGGAACAACCACTGCAAACACTTGACAGGTTTCTGCACTTAATGCATAAATCAGGGCACATTTACGTCTGATCATTTTGTGTAAACCACAAAACAAATGCCCGATGTCTGCTCTGGTGCAAGAGGCCATTATCTGGAAAACGGTATTGCAGGCTCTGTTAAATGTAAAATCCACAGGTGCTGACTAATGTGTTTCATGCAGCAGTGTGACGGTTCCAAAGCAGACAGACACTTTCCTGCCTGAACTTTGACTCGGGGAAAACATCCGGGTTCTGACCATGTGACCACAGCCCACTCACATGACAGAGGCTGCCTGGCTGCCCGGAAAGATTTGTCATTTTCATTCAAAAAGCAGACTGACGTTGTGAACACTGAGACAAGAAGAAGCCTAAAGTCGTTAACTTGTTTAGGTAAACCGGTCCAAATCTCGGCAGACTGCTGGGATCACATTTCTGAACGTCCTGGGTTTCTTCACACCAAACATTCAGGAAGTGAGCTGTGAAATATTCCACACAAATGTGTCGTAATTATAAAACCAAATGGAAACACGTTTTGACGTTGACAAATCACAGTGTGCTGCATTTTACACCTTTTCAGGAAAATATGCTGAACACAAATAAAATTTGCAACCGTCAAAGACCAGTGATAACAGGAGTTCCTGTTCCAAACCAGGACATTTACATTTTGGTTCACTAACGGGAGGGATATAAACTTACTCAATGTTGGTCTGACAACTTTGGCTCAACCCTAACCGTACGAGCCACATTAGCCGTGTACGCTAGCCAGCTAGCTGCTTCAGCTACAAACTTACAACGCTCATGAAGAGGTCTTCTCCGTCGTCTTCATCACTGCCTCGGCCTCCCACTTCTCCAGAGTCCAGCACATCTTGCTCCTCCGAGTCGGGGAACGGAGGAGGACTGCGCTCCGAGCTGGTCGCCATCTTCAATCCGGTTTAAAACAGTCGGGGAGCGCAGGCAGACAGACAAGACAGACGTGTCCCCTTCGGCTGCTAATGCGAATCCAACGCTGGTCATGTGAGGGAACACCTCTGCTGAAGTAACAAGCAGCTGCCCTCAGGAATACTCTGACAGGAGAGACGGCCGGGACGTGCAACGTAAACCGCCGTTGACTTTTTTCTACTTCCTGGTCCTCCTCCTTGTTAAGCTAGCTTTAGTTCAGCTAGTAGCAGCAGTCATGGAACAGACGCGGCGGTGGAGGCAGTCAGGAACCGGGCAGAGGTGTAGATGAGCACCAGCCTGTCTGTACCAGAGACACCTGGGTGTGGACATGTCTCGCCACCTGCCCACTAGGGACACGGTCCCTCTTCTCACCGGAGAGCACGGGGAGCCGAACGAGCTCGACTCCGATGACGGTAAAGTCTTCTCGGCTAACTGTTCATATAGTAATCCTGTGTATCTAGTTTATATGTTCATTTTAAATCTTTGCTTACAAAGTTGTTGAAGTGCTTCAGACAGCTATTTGACATCTGTCATCTTGGTCATTAGACTGTCAGCCCTGAAGGAGCATTGATGTATTGATGTACTGATGTACTGCATACTGGTGCACTATTTTACGCACACACACACACGGGACATTTACAGTTACCATCAAAATCAATAGCCCCCATATGGAGTCAAATAAAACCCTTATCATTCCAGTGATATGGGACATAGCCTAATTGGTGTGCATCCACACAAACAAGGACATCATGTGCATGAAGTCAATGAACATTTTTATTGGTCTGCTGAACTGAAACAACAAAAAAGCCACACAAAAAAGAACACTGGTCATAATAATGAGCCTCCTGACCACAACTAGTCTATTTTACATTCCAGTGTACTAAAATGGGGCCATTGGTGAATGATTTACACCCAGTAGTTGCTTACTTGTTTTGACAAACATCAGTGACCCAACAGAGGAGATCTGGATACCTTTATTCATTCATTATCTGATTAGATCACCATAAGACAAATGTTGAAAAAAATTACACATTGGTAATATTAGACTGGAATCAACTAAATCACGAAGACTCAGGAGTGCAGGTTCATTAGAGGGCTGTTCATGGACAAAAAATTTCTGTTTCTGTGTTTGCATGAATTTTCTGTGTTTTGGTGGACTATTAGGTGAAATCATCTTTGATAGGAGTGTGTCAAAGTGTGATGCTACCGAGAGCACAAATAGAAGATTAACATATGAGGAAGCAGTGGAGGAAGCAGGTAATCCAAAGTATATACTTGTATGTTTGTTCTTCTTCTGCTTTCAAACTGTCATCAGCTGTTTTTGCTGTAAAGTCACTTTTAAAACACCCTTTCAGCTGCAGCAGAGTTGACGAACATCTTATCTTTGCTTCACACTCAGGTTTCGGTTTGTTCCACTGGCTGCTGTTGGTGGTGTGTGGGTGGGCCAATGCGAGTGACGCTGTGGAGATTCTCTGTGTGTCTTTTTTGCTGCCGACTGCCCGGTGCGATCTGCTGCTGCGCTCCTCGGACATGGGCCTGCTGACTGCCAGTATTTTCCTCGGTAAATGACATGTCCTTTGATTCTCATCATGTCTGAGCAGCAGCTGCCTCACACCTGCTCTTCTTTTTGTCATGCAGACATTCAGAATCAAACAGGTCATTTATCCCTGAAAGGAAATGTCTGTTACAGCAGCTCCACCCGACAATATAAAACATAGAGCAATCAGGTTCAGGTTCAGGCTACTTTATTGAATGTTGATTTGTTTCACAGTTTAGAAAATGTGGGACATCCATACTAAAAACATTAAAACATTAGCAATAGATCACACTGGTACAAAGACAAAGACACATGATCAGTACGTTTAAGAAAGATAAACACAAACTGCCACACGAAAAAAAAACAATGTTAAAGAGAATGAAAGGTTTAGGTTTAGATAAAAGATTATGAAGTAAAAGTAAAATTAGCTGAATCAACAAAATAACTGTACCAGTATCAATCAGTCAGTAAGAATTAATATATAAACTAAATTATCTAAAGATTGTGGTGCCCATCACATAAATAGAGTTCTGGGTTCAGTACTGACGGGAATGTGTTAACATAATGTATCACAGCGTGTTTTTTTGATTAAATTCACAGAGCTGGACAGAGAGACAAAACGTCTGTCCAGTCAAGAAACTTTATTTTGAAAGTAAACTTCTGGCTGTCATGAGTCCTGTTCTTTATTTATGCTTTGCAGGAATGATGATAGGTGGCTACATGTGGGGGTACAGGGCTGACCAGGAGGGGCGCCGCAAGGTCTTGGTTGTGTCCCTGATGGTGAACGGGGTCTTCGGAGGTCTGGCCAGCGTATCTCCATGGTTCTGGCTGTTCCTGCTGCTGCGGTTCATCAGCGGCATCGGGTGAGGATTTACACGGCTGTCTCTCATGCATGCTAGTTGTAGAAGCACTTTTTGAAACATAAAGGGGCTGAACTCAGATGGTCTGCTTGGTATCAAATCACTGAAAGTTCTTTGTATCAAGTGCTCACATCAAACCAAGAAGAATGTTACAAGCAATCACAGTTTTCTTGTGCTCTATAGGGTCGGCGGTTCAGTTCCTGTGATCTTCTCGTACTTCTCAGAGTTCATGCCCAGACTGAGGAGGGGTGCAATGATCAGCGCTCTGGCCACCTTCTGGATGGCAGGAAACATCCTGGCTGCAGGTGAGAAAAAAACGATATCATACCATGGTCATTGTGAATACTCTTCTGATTTTTCTGACAGCCGTGCGTTAAAACCGTTAAAGCCATTTAACCGTAGTCTGGCTCTTGTTTAACATTTTTAATATTCACCTGCAGTGCGACTTGTTACATTGACAACATTAAACAGCACATGAGCAGCACAGCTGTCAGCGGTAAAAATGAAAAAAAAAAATGACTGGACATTTGACAATCAAAACAAACAAACTCATTGATTTTAACATTTCTTTCAACAGGTTTAGAGAGTAGAAGAATTTGGACAAGTGGGATACAGCATGTAGATGTTTGTTAAACGATTTGAAGATGCGCCCGTCACGCGCAAGGGCTAGATAACACATAAAAACATAAATGAATGATCTCCTTTCTGTTTCTTTGGCAAATGACGATGGTATAAGCAGGTTAATCATCCTGCATTAAACGAAGCACTTCGCGACGGCAGCTTCGTCACCCCCGCATCGTGCCTTAAAACCTTTCAACACACGTCTTCCTGTTGATTAACCCTTACACATATAAGTACATGTACTGTATGTTTGTTCCACTTCCTTAGGGTACTTAACGTCTTTCAGCAGAACAGTGTAATCCCAGCTGATTTAAGTAAAAAAACAACAGTACAGTAGAAACAGTACATCCCCGTATTCTAAAAGGTGGATGACAGAAATAGTATCATTTGAGCAGATGCTGGTGAGAATAAATAACGATGGGGAGGAAAAGGAGGGCCCATGGGACTGTTTGTCGTCTGTCTGGACACAAGTTGAGGAGGTGTTATAGCTGTGACTAAATATCCCCTGTGTTATGTTCTAATCTGAATGCGTTGGCATTTCTATATCAGACACCAGGGACCTATTGACACTTTGTTCAGCTCAGCTGTCAAAATGTGTAAAGTGAAACATAAATAAAAAAAACTTCAAACTAACAAACAACTAGACAAACAAAGCAATGCTTGGCAGTGGTCTGAAACTATCTGTCTGCTGGTGCTGACAGCTCTCGGCTCCAATCGCCAACACCGATGTAGGGGACACCAAAACATACCAGCATCTGGTTATCAAACCTCAAATCTGGAGTAATTTACCATCACACAATCCCAACCAAAAATATTCCACATTCAAAATGAGTAAGTCAAACTGAAGAAAACCAGACCAATAAACCTCCCTAGATTGAATAAACATTCACAATACACAGTAAACATTTGGCTCCAACATCGGTAATGAGATAGATCATGTGACTGAGTGGTAGTTGGTATGTTTTGATCTGCAGGTCTGGCTTGGGTGGTGATCCCCGGAACTTGGGCACATTTTTCTCTGGGATCGCTGCACTTCCAGAGCTGGAGAGTGTTTGTGGTGCTGTGCTCGGTTCCCAGTCTCACTTCAGCTGTCCTCTTCAGGCTGGTCATGCCAGAGAGCCCCAAGTTCCTCATGGAGGTAATTTCAGCATGGGCTTGTGTTGGCAGGCTGCCACCTCTCAGCATCTGACATCATCCAACCTTCTTTGCTAGGCTGGCCGAGAGAAAGAAGCAATCGACGTCTTCCGCTTGATTTTTGAGCTGAACACGCAGAGGAAAGAACAGGCTTTCCCGGTACACACTGAAACTATTCCATCATGCTTGAGTGACAGGAAACCAAACTGTCACATTTACAAGAACAGTGCAAAAAGTGAAAGTCAAGAGGGACGAGATGTTGGTACTGAAGATGTGAATGTTGTGAATAAGTGCTAACTGTTGTGTTTCAAAGGACATCGGTTTGTGCATCAACTTGCGTCACAGAGGGGGCAAAACACAAACTGTGTGTTCGCCGAGAGAACGACTTGTCAGTACTTTGAGAAAGGTAATAGAAGAACAGACACATCCATGTTTATACTTCACCACCATCATCATACATCACTTTATACTAGTGGATAAAAACCCACACAGAGTAACACTAACTCTCTACGATTGTTCCATCGATACTTGACAATGGAAACATGATGATTATATTGGTCAGTAATTTGTGGTTTGTTTTTCAGGGCTTGGCACCGATTCAACAAATATTTAATGGTTTGCTCAAATCCAGAAGCTTTGCTCTGCTCATCATCTTCTACTGCATCTCCTTTGGGTGAGAAATCACATCTGGACATTTAGTGTCCAGAGCGTCTCGCATTGTGATTCTGAAGTTGTCTCTGCAGCTGTCTCAGTGTACGAGTAAGGTGTGTGTGTGTGTGTGTGTGTGTGTGTGTTTTTAGTTACTATGGGCTGTGGATGTGGTTCCCGGAGCTGTTTAAGAGAATGGAGAACGGCGGTTCACCGTGTGCCAATGTGTCACAGCCGTCTACTCTCCCCAACCAAAGCTGTTACCCAGTCAAGACGGCAGGTGTGTATCTGTCACCGCCTTCGCTTTTTGTCCACACAGAACAGACAGAATAGAGAAGCTGTGAAGTACGTTTCACTTCATTCTCCCCTCGGTTTAACCTGAACCCATCCACTGTTGATCTACATTTATCTACAGTATATCCTATATATCTATATATCTTACATCGTTTTGTACTCTGTATTTATCAACTTTAAAATAACAATACTAATAATAATAGTTCTTAGACACATACTACTTTTTTCAGTTCTTGAGACTCTAGATCCAAAAAACGAGTGGTAGTGGATGTACATCATTGTTAAACAGCCGTGATATGACATGACATGTTCATGCATGTTTTCTTGACGTCACAGTGTATATGGAGGGTTTCATCACAGCTGCAGCAAACTTACCGGGCAACATCTTCACTATTCTCATAATGGACAGCACTGGAGGAAAGATACTTCTTTGTGAGTCTTTCAGCATGTTTCTTTTATTTGATTTGAGCGGAGTCAGTTCTTCTGCTAATGTGAGTTTTACTTTCACACATGGGGCCTCTTCCGGAAAGCAGGTTTAGTGAAAATCCCAAGTGTGTTAATCCTGACATGAAGGAAAATTGCATGTAAAAGTCAGTATCAGTTTTATGTGTTTGAATTTAGTTTATCAGTAACTCTGAAATAAGGAAGATTCTGCAGCGTTTTCCTCAGTTCAGGATGAATAAACTCAGGACTTTTACAAAACATGCTTCCTGAAACGGGCCCCTGGAGTTCAAAGCAGGATGTGCGGGATTGTGCGGACATGAGTTGAGCTGGTAGTTTGTTTCTGTAAGGCCAGCTGACTTAAATATGTCCTTGAAATGTTTTAAACTCCTGTAAGCGCTGAACATGAATTCTCTTCTGTTTGTTGCGTCTGCAGCCTGCAGCCTCCTGCTGTCCAGTGTCTGTGTCTACCTCATCTATGTGGTCCAGACCAAAGCCCAGAGTCTGGTCCTCTCCTGCGTGTTCAGCGGAGTTTCTGTGATTGCTTGGAACGCCCTGGATGTGCTGGGGACAGAGCTCTATCCGACACAGCTCCGGTAACATTTAGTCAAATCAACAATGGAAACAAGTAAATGTGGGTTTCTAATGCTCAACAGCGTTTTCTTTGGCTTTCAGGTCGTCCGCTCTGGGTTTCTTCACAGGAGTGGGCCGAGTGGCCGCCATCATGGGCAACATTGTGTTTGGAAACCTGGTGGACACCAACTGTGCCGTGCCGGTGCTGCTGGTGTCCGCTCTGCTGCTCACTGGAGGACTGGTGGCTCTGGTCCTTCCACAGACCAGGCAGACTGAGCTCACCTGATCGATCAACACACGTGGCTTCAGATGGTTCACATTCCTGTCACACCCTATCACACATGAAGTTCTGCGCCCAGAGGATGCTGGGGTCCTGTGCCTCATGTTCAAAATGCCAAACACAACATACACACGAGTGTGTCAAAGTGCGGGTGTTAGTTTGAGTTCTGCTTCGCCTTAAAACTGTTTCACTCACCTAAAAGCTAAGTATGTCACATATACCATCAATCAACCAACAATGTTGAATAAGACCATTTGTTTTCTTGTTGGTTAGAAAAAGAGAAAACTGATTAGACTATCACCCCAACCTGCAGAGTTTCTCTCTGAGGTGTCAGTTTCACTATCCCAAGTCATGTAAGTAAAAGAATACAAGGTGCAACTTAATGTAACTGACACATAATCAACTTTCTGAAGATTAAAAAAAACAATACTATATCCATTTTTTATTTGTATAATAAATAAACTTATAGTACTTCAGGACCACATGTCACAAGCACACACAGGGTTTTATACACCATACTTTGAACCAAAAAAAAGCTGACGCAAAAATAAATAAATTAATCAACTGTTGGTTGATGATCAGTGAATGAGTCGTGATTTGGTGAATACATGTCTAAAAGCAGACAGTCTCAAAGGGGATTCTTACATTACAACAACTTATCTTTGTTTTAACCGGTAAATAAATGTTTAGAACTCATTTGGTCAAACATTTCATTTCCCCACTTCTTCTTTTCATAAATGATACAAACGTGTTAAACGTAACAAAGAAAATGAAAGGCATGAAAACAGTGAAAAAGAAACTTCATAAACATCGATTTTGAAACTTTCTGCACATGATCCTCAGCAAATTCAGTAAGATCACTTATGAATGTAACAATTCCTTTTACAAACAAGAGGAGGACTTTGCAGTTTATTCTAATTAATTGGACTAAAATGGAGAATGACATGATTTATATGGGCAGAAAGATATTAAAGAATAAAAAGCTATAGTTTGTCATCCAGAGTTCAAATAATTCAAATAATAATAATGTTCTTTTCACAGGAAATCAATCTGAAACGTGTAAAGACAACCTGTGATGTTTTACAAACATAAAAAAAGCATGAAAACAATGTTTTCTTGAATACATTTTGCTTCATTTCTATTGTCGCTATTCAAATTCTCAAGTTTGTGTTTTTTACTAATGATTAGTAGTTGATGACTCTTAAAACAAAGTTATGTTTGTATTTTGGAGCTGCGTCATGCCACAGAAATACAAAAATTGAAACGTTCCCACCCTAACACAAACACACACACAATCACCCTCACACACACTCTATAGTAGTTACACATAAAGGGACATTTACGCTTTGACTGTTTAACCCCCACTGACACACAGATATGTGCACTGCTGAAGGCTAAAATTACCAATGAAAATCCTTTTATATTCCAGGTATTGATTCCAACAGTAACTTTGCCAAAATGATTCATGTTGCACCCAAGAATGAACCAAAAACAACCATACAAGAATTTTCTGAGTTGATCTGGTGACCTGGTTATTGGTAAATTCTAAAGTTCTAGTCTGAGAGCTGAACAATAACAATATTTTAAGAGGAATGTGACTGTTAATTTCAAACACTTTTAGAAATGAACAACATTTTTACATAACT
The DNA here is from genome assembly GCA_901007665.1 of Aeoliscus strigatus. Lineage (NCBI taxonomy): Eukaryota > Metazoa > Chordata > Actinopteri > Syngnathiformes > Centriscidae > Aeoliscus > Aeoliscus strigatus. The sequence goes on along the minus strand of CAAKHB010000391.1, from coordinate 37,060 downwards.
GCATTTTGACAAAAATAACCTCAATGCAAAGTGACACTTTCTGAAGTTTTCGTTTATTAACTTCCTGGCAGATGGAATTCCTATTGTGTCAACTGACTTAAGTGTGTAACTGAGGTCACGTCACTCCATCAGGGGCCTGTGAGGATGCAGTTTGATGTTTGTCAAACTCGCTTTGTGTTGTGTTTGTCCAATTATCAGTTATTAAGATTCCTCTGTAATTAATAATTATTATGGCTCTACAACAAACATAAATATTATATTGTATAATGATGTATAAAAAAAGCAAACTTCTTTTCCGGTATAATTGAACTGATTGTCATAAATATTTCATACTGTTGCATTCTTGGACTAAAACACCGTGGAATCAGACATTCTTGAGGTGCCCTCACTGACAGTGAGGGAGGAGGAGATGCTACATGTGTGATGAGATGGCGTGTGAGAGGTGGAGCGAGAGGATAGAGTGCAGCCTGGGCGCACGTCACTGTGTCAGTGCCAGCAGGATGTCTTTTACCAGCATGGTTCCAATCACCATTTTCTCACAGTTGACTGTCAGCTGCGCAGCCCCCTCCTCTTTGGTCACCACGGTGACCAACACCAAGCTGCCGCTGGTCACCGTCTTGCCAGCAAACCTGTGGACAGGATGTTCAGGAGGAGGAACAGCGGGACTGAAGTCAAAGCAGCAAAGATTGGAAGTAAAGATGAAGCCACAGAACACCGGAGGCAACATGTTAAGTTCAGTTCAAATAACATTCTGACAACTTTATAAACCTTTTCACAATAATGTTGTGACCAGGGGTTTAAACAAGAACACATGGCATGACAGCCTGTTACAGCATACCGGTGTTACTCTATACTGTCACTATACTACATATACTACTCACATTAAAGAGGGAAAATACCTAACTCCACAAGCCACTCAGACACTGAACAATTAATTAATGTGCAATAGACTACACTACCTCAGAAATATTATATGCAGTATCTATGTACTATGTCAGGTCAATTTCATTTCTGTGTGTACATTTCTGTTCATTATTGCCTTTTTTCACAAGTGGCTTCATAATGTTTATTCATAACGTATAGTTTTATCTCACACTGTACATTTGTATGCATTCAGTTGCATTCACCTTTTGTTTCTTTGCTTTTAGATTTAGTTTATATTTGCTACTACTAACTCAGGGACACTAATTCCAACGTAGCTGTTTTAACTTGTACAAATGTCAGTAAACTATTCTATTCAGTATGGATGCTTTGATATAGAATACACTGAAATGGAATTTCAGCATAGAGCTTTATACTGTAAAACCACCTCCTCTCCTCACCTGCACTCTTTATCTGATCCACAGGGGACTCTGCTCACGTTGGCAGCAGTCGTCACCCTCTGAACGATGGCGTGGTCGTTCCTGCAACTTGCATCCAGTACCATCTTCTCTGTGATCTCGTTCATCCCCATCAGCTGACCTGCGGGGGTGTGACCAGAGCACAGGGCATACTATGACCACATATTTTTCATGGTGTTTGACGAACGCAGTGGATCTGACTGTCATGTTTCATTGTCCTCAGTTGTATCAAAACAAGCAGCTCCTACCGGTTTCTCTTAAGATCAGTGATGGATTTAATCCAATAAGGATACACAAAAGCAAACAACTGGAATGTCCAAATGCTTCCCACTGAACACACTCATGGCATCACTCTATTAACTCTCTTTAATTCACAGCACAAAAAGGACAAAACCATGGTCAACCTGCGTTTTATGGCACATTGTTTGCACTGAAGCATCTTTTCCTCATGATAGGGCACATTCAGACCCATTATCAACATCCGTCCTGAGTGAACCGATCACAGGAAACGAAGTCTCAATCTGCATCATGAGGATGTGAACTCTGATCAACAAACATGGATAACTTTGATTTGAAAAGACAAAATGTGCTGTTTGTTATTGTTGGGATACAGAAGTTATTCAGAAGCACCAGCAGATGCTTGTTTATATGGATTCATCTGCAAAGTCTCAATTTTAATGCATCTCAATGAGCTTTCACTTCGGCTCCAGATGTGGTCTGAACGCTTGTTATCAGATCACTCAGGTGAAGTTTCGTACCAAAAACTCAAACTCAAAACTCGCAAGTTTTCAAGCTGCAATTCACCGAATAAACATTTGAAACCTTTCAGAGGAAGAAATGTTTTGCAACGTGGTCAGTCGTTATCGGCCGTTTGAAAGGCAACTGACAGATGAACAATTGTGGAGAGTTTGTTTTGGAGCTGCTGGGCGACTCGGGATCAGTGGATGAGCATTAACGGTCATTCCTGGTGGAGGCGTGTGAGAGGCAGGTAAGCACAGGTGAGTCTGTCTGCAGCTACAGACCTATGGGTGCAGTCAGTGTGGATTCTTACGGCAGGGAGAAGGGTCAGCGGTGGGGGTGTTAGAGGCGGGTGAGGGGAGGACCAGGAGGTTGTTGTGAGGCTGGGACTGGCTGAGAGGCCGGTGGGCACACAGGCAGCGGGGAATAACAATCTATCAAGACAACTTACCTAGACTGTGTAATAGCGTCTCTATTGGGGACGGAGAGGGAGGAACCGTGGATATGACATGTTTCAAGAATCTGTACGAGTTATTTGGAGCTCAAAGTGTTGAGGGTTAGTCACGATACAAAACAAATACCAGAAACATGCTGGTTAATAAAAGTCTGTAGCGGCTCTGATAACTTTGCTGTGACACTTTGTTATAGTGTCATATTTGAGACATTATGGGTCAAATAATAACAGGGGTAACATTCTAAGCAAAAAAAGAACACTCTTAAAGTACATTTATGAGAAAAAATTTTACAGTAATTTGTTGGGATGGAGCTGCCTTTTTGACCTGCTCAGATATTTGATCAGTGGGTTCCTGTTTAAGTAATTGTTAAAAATATTCACATCATATAGTATGATCCTCTTTTAGTCAGTGAATAAATATACATTGTTATGACTGATGAATGTGTTGGAAGGATTTAGAAAAGAAAAATATGGTGAATCATCTGTGCCCACACTTAAAATGTAATACAGATCTAATCTGGATTAAAGCCAAGTCACTCACCTTGCTCCTTTTTGAACTCATTCTCTGTCATGAAAACAGGTTTCATCAGCTCTCCGACAGGAGGTTGGATCGACACAAAGAATTTCCTGGTATGAGTGCTGAAAAAAAGATTATTATTCAGAAAGGACACATGTGATCTGAACTTCCCTGCACCGTTAACAACTGTTAATGCCGGCAATAGACAACATTAAAAGCTTTCACCACAGTCACATACTACACAAAGTAAACTCTCTTCTAAATAATTAAAAAGAGAAAGGCGTTCCACCGCACACAATGTGCTTGCCTGATGAAGCCTGTGGGGCGAAACGCATGGTATATTTCAACCAGTAAATAGTCTATATTGACCACGTCGTGTGTAGTGGAACTCCCTTTCTCGTTTCATGTACTTTTCTCCTGACTTCACCAGCACCAACGTGAAGATTTGTGCAGGGCAATCCTCCTTTTCTAATTTCTTCTAAATACATTTACGCGAACACTTGGGCAGCGTAGACAGTGTTTTGGGACCAATTAATTATGAAAGCTGGTGGATGTAAACAGACTATTTAGCAGACATGAGAATAATGGAGATTTGGCGCTACCTGTGGCCACTGAATGTATTATGAAAATGTGTATGAAAATGTTATCCGTAGCTTTTGTATGAGAGACCGACAGACAGCGAGGCAGAAATGAAAACCCAGTAGAGGTGAGAGACAGGTTAATTGTTCTTACCACAGCTGGAAGTTGGCTGCTTGTGTTGAGTCACAGAAATCGATGCCCATCACAACTGTGGCCGTCTCACCTGCAGGCAGCAGCTCTGTCAATGCAAAGAGGACAATTACATCAAACTTTCATGATTTACATTTGTGATAATGTAAGTAAGATTGTGTAAAGTCAACATCATTTACTACAGTATACATCAGATGATTTGACATGCTCACATACTTATTGTATTGTATTGTATTTACATACTCATTTTTCCAAAACCTTTTGGCCATTTAACATTGTTATTCAATAGATTACCATCCAAACTTGTATAGATATCAATGAGGCAGGGAATCTGATTATTTAAGCTCCTAATGCTCAGAAAGTAGAGACAAATTACGATGGGATATGCACTTGCATGCTCCCCTGAAATAATAAACTCTTGTTTTTGAATGATGTGACTCCACCATCACGCATAAACTTCTGGCTGCTACTTCCAGAATGTTCTTTTTTACTATTAACATGGAATTTTATTCAAGTAATTGACAGTTCAGTTTCAGATCCAATTTATTTTTTTATCCCATTTATTTTCTTACATTCATTGAACAAAAACGGAAATAGTCAAAAATCCAGTATCTCAGATTTGATTTTAATGTTATTTAAACTACATAATTTGTGGTTTCCTCAAACCTGACACAAAACTGCAGGGTTCAATTATTGAAACTAAAAGGAAAAAGTTCTTGAAATGCTTTAGTTTACATATAATGACTGGAGAAAATACTTCAGTTTTTCATAATATTTTAATGTTTTCAGATGCCCTTGTATGTGTTTTTCCTCTGAACCACTAAGCTCTCATGGCATCAATAGATGTCTGTTAGTAACTGTAATATATGAATGGTCTTTCTTATGTGCGAGGACCAAACAGTTCATCTCCAGCTGGACTTCGTCAGCCCATCACTCACCAATTTCCGCAAACTCTTTGACCCTCATCCCAGACTGCAACTTCACATCCTCCATGTGCAGGCTCTTAGTGTCTGAGGTGGCATTGTTGGTGAACTGCATCTGTACGGCTACCATGTTCGCGTCTGGGCCAAAAGGCTGTCGGCTGAAGCAATATTCCACCGACAGACCCTCCCCTGTGATGCGGTGCAGCAACTCGTAGCTCTTCAGTGCGCTGGATGGAGTGATGGCCTGTGGGAGAAAGAGGTGGAGAAATAGGGCAAAAGTCATCCTAGAGGATCCTTTCCTGACTTCTTCCAATGGGGGAGGAGGTTTATTTTTGCCAGTAGCACCAAATCCAAAAGATACATCAGGTCGTTTGTTGGTCAGTTGTTCATGATTGACCGTGTTTGGGTCTGCTTGCTAGTTGTCTGGCATGGGGTTGCAGCTGTCGTAATTTTTGTTTTTATTTTGCTTGTAAAATCACCCCTCAGGGACAATCAAGATTGATCAAATCAAAAATGATTCACCAGTACTGATCTACTTCTAATACTGTTTTGCCTTCCATGTCAACTCTCCTCTCTTCTGTGGACAGTTTGTCATTCATCATTAGGTTTTAGGAAAAGAAAAAGAAAAATCACAACTGGCAAGTCATTTCATCTTGTGATAAATCTTCAAAGTAAAGTTTCAGAATATTCAGAATACAACAGCCACTTTCTATGTCAAGTGCATTTTCTTCTGTGTCATTGTTTGATCTCTAGTCAATCCCATCCTGTCATATAATCAACAAAGATGCTATCTATGAAAACAACTGACATTCTGGTGACTTACGGTTGGAGAGAGAACAGGGTCAGACAAAGACAACCCGTCCAGGTCCGTCACAAGGCTGTTGGACAGAAACGTGTTGACAGGCGTCACTTGAGGAGACGGAGTGGGTTCAACTGAGGAGATAAAAGAGCATCTTACATTCGGTTCTCAAAGATTTTCACACATGACCGTGTTCTTATGTTTCTAAAAGGATCTGTTCTGCTCACTGTGTTAGAATTTAACATAGTCATCCACTGACTTTGATTCTTAGAGCACAAAGAAATAACTTACAATCATCAAGATCAAGTAGAGACATTTCTTTCTTTTCCTTCTTGTTGTCTTTTTTGACTGGCTTGGGTGGAGGTTTCGATTCTGCTGCCTGGAAGGAGATTTTTGATACGTTAAATATATTAAGTTTATGACTAAATCGTTTGGTTTGCTATTCTAACGTTAAATATATGTATGTACATGGATTGATATTGATACCTTTTTTTTCTTTTTGACCTCTGTCTCAGACTCTGAGTCTTCAGACTCTGATTGGCTGCTCTCTGACTCGCTTTCCTCTTCGTCAGATTCTGACTCTGAGTCACTCTTCCGTTGTTCACTCTTCCTCTTGTGGTTCCTCTCTTCCTCTTCGCTGCTCTGCTCACTGAACACACATAGAGTTCAGATGCATCACTGCTCTGGAAGTATGACTGTTGCAATGTTATATACGGCACGACATCACAACTACACGTTGTTTTTTGTCCCTAAGCAATGTATGTTAGAAAAGCACTTGCTACCTTCCGCTCTCTTGGACCGGTTTCTTGAATTCTTTCTTTTTCTTCTTCTTTTCTTTCTCCTCTTCATCTTCCTCTTCCTCCTCAGACTCAGACCCTTCCTCACTCTCTTCGCTCTCTGATCCCGACCCACTCTCTTCACTGCCACTTCCACTTTCAGAGCCACTGGAGGAGTACGACTCTGAGGAGCGGGAGGTCATGGTCGTTTCAGACTTTACACTAAATCCACTCACATTCACCACAGCTCTTTGAATTCATTCACAATTGAGATTAATCTTAGAATCACTGTCACTGCTAACAACAGATTCTCAGGATGGTTGTGCCCATGCATCCAAGAATTAACAGTTCAAACAGTCTTGTTGAAAAAATTCAGCTAACAGTTCTTACTAAGAATATTTGTCTTATCTATTCATAATGTCTATTTTGTTGTCATAAAATTTCATAATGCATAAAATGAGACATATCATCAAAAATAAGTTTATATATTTAAGTTTTTAGTGTTTTTTCTTGTTCCAAGCCAAAAAACTACTGTCCCACTGGCAGATTTTTCTACTTTTATAGAAATTAGAGATTTTGATTAGATGGCTGAGTTCGTTAAGTGGGTTGTGCAGCCATTGAAGGGTCTTTGGTTCAAATCCCAGCTCAGACTGTCCATGTCTTAGGGTTCAGTATCGCACACAAGTGACACTGAACCCTAAGTTGCTCCTACCTGAGCCATTGGTGAGTAGATGAGAGGCTGTTGTACAGTACTTTGTGCGTGAAGCTGAGAAAGGTGCTATGTACGTGGAGTCCATTCACCAATAACACCAAATATTCTTGGTACAAATTAATATATTCATTAATTGAATTTTTCCAGTGCTCCCCATTAGTTACCACTGTCAGCGGACTCTGTTGGCCCAGACTCGCCCTCCGAGTCTGAGTAAAAAGGCTTCTCCACTTTCTTTTCCTTCCTCTTCTCTCGGCTGCTGCATTTGGTCCATTCAGGCACCTATCAGAGGGAGCAGAGTGCAAACAGTAAGCAGCCATCTTCACCTCAGTGTGAAACCCTTCAGACAGAAGCAAAGACGTAGGCAGATTGGAGGAGCATGGCCATGAAAGCCTCAGCCTGAGCGCTGCAGCCAAATGAAGTCAGCCATCTCTGTTAACTTGTAGATGTGACAGCCAGCCAACGAATTCAGGACTGTTGCAGCTGCTTATATGTCACATTTGGTTGGATATTTTGTTACATTTTAGCACTAGGTGACGCCTTCACGACCAGCGGAGCGGTTCCATTAAGAGAAGTGATGTCTTTGGGGAGTAGCAACTTTCCTCCAGTCACCAATGACCCATTGAAGGGTGCTATCCGCTAATGAGTGTACGACATTGGCCAAACCCCATTTGTAACCCGCAATGTTACTAATGCATATTGACACCTCAAGTGACTACACTTCCCATGAAAAGAATCACTTCTTTAATGGTAGAGACCGAGGAAGAGGGTGCTGTGTATTAGGTAGCTTTGGCTGAGCTAAGCACATAACAGCAACTACGTTAGGCAAGGTATCAAGAAGCACTTGGGTTTTTGCCACTATATGGTTTGCCGCTAACTGACTCACGCTCGTTAATGTTGTGACTCTTTCAAGCAGCGTAAATACCTGGCGGGTATAGAAAAGGAAAAAAGAAAAGATTTGGATGGAGGTGAGATGAAGAAAAAGAAGGAAAAGATTTTAGAAAACGTCAGGAAAGCAAGAGAAACAGGCACAAGAAAGTTTGAGGGTCTAAAAAAAAAGAGTTGAAAACAGTTTTTTTAAATCACAGGGACAGAAATGAGCTCCCACGAACCTCCGATTTACAATTACCACAATATCTGGCAATTAAAAAACATATAACATAAACTTAGTAAAATGATTTTCACTAAAACACATTCCAATATAACTTACTGACTTATAACTTATAACTGATTATGTACTGTAAAGGACATTTACGTAGGATTTAGTGACAGGGGCTTCTGGTGGTGTAGTGCAACCAACTGCACATCCACATTTATCATAAAGTGCACAAGATATCTTTGTGACTTACTGTATAGCAACATGCAGTGATATCTGGGCAATGTATTGTTTTGGACATACTGAACTTTGCTTCATCTCTTCTAGAATATTTTTGGCGTTGCAGCATTCTCATCAGGCATGTCTTGGTTGTATGAATAATCAGAAATAGTATATGTCTGACAATTATATTAAACATCTGCCATTAGAGCCCCCAAATCCTGCATACTGGTCCTTTGAATAATGCTGAAATAAAAAAGTCAATATTAACATTCACAATTTAATTCAATTTGTTTATGCATGTTTTTTAGTCTCCATCAGATGATGTTATACTGGTATAGGTGAGGATGTATTTGATGAAGAGGAGGAGCAGCAGAAGGGAAGTTGTAATAACATCACTCAATATCATGCAACAACTGTACTGGCACATTATGAAACTGTCACAAATTACACGAGGCCCGAAAGGTGCACGAAACATGTCAGTGGTTCATTACCTTCACATTCTTTTAATCTTTTTCACTAATATTAATTGCAGCTATAGATGTGACGTTTGTGAACGAGTTGAATTCCTTGAACGGCTATCTTAAATAAATGATGAGAACTGAGTCACAGTTGCGTGTATATTGTCTATACTGCCTTCATGTGACACATGAGTGCAAATGAAATTACACCAATAGAGATAATATTGGCGGGATGTGTAAATTTGAATTATTCCGATCCAAATTGTGCCTCTGTGATAAGTGATACTTTCCCTGAAAACGATGAGACAGTGTTTTGAATGGCGCTTTGAAAAGAACGACTCCTCAAGATTCGTCTCCCTTCCCTAAATCATGATCTCTTATTCCATCACTCACATCATCACGTCTGAATGTTGTAAGAAGACACATTGTCATTTTGCACACTGATTGGTGATTCAACGGTCGTCATCTCTGAGCTATTTAATCTATCTCTGTCAACAGTGATTCGCCACTGAAGGTCTAAAGAGAAGTAAGAGACATCAGGCATCAAAACAAACACCACGGCACTCCCAAACTCAGGGGGCGGGCACCTCTCGCCAGTCTCCTAGCAAGCCGATTCGCCCCTCGCTGGTGGTTATCACTTCCTCTGTCTGTGGAGACGCATAATGTGCACAGAGATTACAAACGTCTACTTAACCTCCAAGATTTCACTGCATTAGTGGATTGTTTCTGGTCTTCAGATTTTGACTGATGAAAGAATTTTGACCTTCCAGGCCAATCAAAGATTTTTTTCAGTATTTTTGTAAGAATTTACATTAAACTCTGTAAATGCTCCTTTATATAGTATATTGTGTCATTCACGTTTCACAGAAATCCTTAATATATGAAATATTATATTACAGACAAAATCCACCTTCTCATCAAATACTCCTACGCACTGAGTCAGACCAATATCAAATTAAACACTGAATCCATCCAAATAATGTCCAGCTGAATTATCTGTGATAAACATTCAGTAGAAACAATCCGTAAAGTGTTTGACTACACCTGTGGCCTCATCTAGAAATCGGAATCACAGCTAAATGACAAGTTATCACCAATTTACGGGCAGATTAAAACAATGATGATGAAATCAAGTCTTGAGGTGGCTCCTGGAACTCACTGTCACTATTGTCACTCATGAGGCCAGTCTTGACTTTCACAAAGAAGTGACACACTCAAGTTTTGATTTCATGATTCCAGTTCAAAAACATTGGTTAGTTATGAACCAATGGCACATGGAGTGAGTGAGATGAGTGAGTGAGCAATTTGCTGTTGCTTTGGGATGATGCTCTATAGGAGAACGTACGGTGAGTGATTAGGATTAAATGACATGACTTTCTACTTTAAAATAGGATGCATCTCAGTGTCTTATTGTTGGTGCTGGCAGTATTCAGAAAACAGAAACGTATCTGTTCCCCTCATGTGCTATTGGCTCAACTCATAGGTGAGAAATCACATTTAGGAGGCGAGCGAGCTGCTGCCGAACAGAAGCAGGTGCAGCAGAGAGGACTTTCTCAGTTTTTATATTGCATCAGAAAATCTAAAATAGAGGTTTTCTTCATCTCTTTTGGTCTAGAAGGAGAATACTTATCTTTTCTGCTTTCTTTCTCCTCCATGGACACATTTGGGAACAATGATTTGGCCCAATTACAGCCAGACAGGCCAATGAAACATGACACAACAATTCATTATGATCTACAGATGTATTTTTAGAGCATGAGACGAAAGGTTGACTGAGCAAAATTGCACCAAAGTCATGCTATAATCATTCATTGGTTCAGGGCATGAGATGACACCTACAGTACTTGAGGTTGTGAATCAGGATGTATTTGTGTTCTTTTTTATCACCTGCCAATTTGGCTACCTGACTTGGATCACCTGTGTATTTGGGCCAAGTACAACTGACTGTTGTAACTTGTCACTAGGCTAAATCATTGTTGCTATGTGGGGAGCAGCATCCAATCGTAAATGGATGGAGGCAGAAAGGATGTTACAGATGAGCTGTAAGAAGTGAGTGGATGGGTGATGACTTGTGAAGAAGGTATCCATGTTTCAAGGTGTATGTTATATTGGGTGTGAATCCCTGGTGACTCGGTCGGACCCCTCTGAGGCACTGTTCTGGAGCAGGAGCAACTCTCGCTCCCCTCCATCTTTAGGAGACCCCAGAAGGCTCCTGTGTCTCTGTATGTTACTGTTCCCACTGCACGCACAGACTCCTTCACCTCCACGTTGCGCACGGAGGGGTCTGGGGCAGCTTCAGGCCAATCAGGTAACTCCTGGTAGCCCCCTGCTTTGGCATTCAGCAGATGGGACAACGAACCCAGCTGGAAGTGGTCTCGATCTGCAGAGACACAGATGTAAATTCAACAAAAATGTCCTATCATGCCATGAACTGCACTAACTGAAGTATTAAGGCCAGGGTTATGAATACAAACAGGAACTGTTGTTTTATTTCTTTAAGCTGTGATCACGTTCATTCCCTCTGTACCTTTAAATGGAGACTCGAGAACGGGTGCAGGCTTGAGGGCGAGGAACAGTTTCTTTGCGTACTTGCTAAGGGCTCCACTCTTCTCTGTGGGCACGATGAGTTGGCGAATAAAGCGAGCCCGATCGCGGATGTCATAGTTCTGATCATACTTGGCCAGGTTGAGAACATACTGAGTCAACAGCTTGGTCTGTGTGAAGGAGGACCAGAGGTTGAGTGGAGAACAGATTGACAATAGAGTTGTGTTTATGTGTAACTGTGGAAACACTCCGTAATAGTGAACAAGTTGCTCAATATAACAATTTCATGAAAAATGTGAAGCAAAAGAAACTTTTAGCATTGCAAACAGGTTAGGAAGTTGTAGTTTTCTGTATATGTACCGAAATGTTTGCTGTTACTAGGTAGTATTATTTTGATTGGTACTTTGATTGGAAATAGTAAGCATTTTATTAAAAGTTTATTCTTTTGGATGGCTTGATATCTGTTCAAATCTCAGAATACATTTGTAAGCACGAGCAGCTTAGCATGTCGGTATGTGCCCTGTGCACTAATCGTAAACTCATCCTACACTTTCATCTAATCTAACATAAACAGTTTCACATCCAAAAAAATACTACAAAAACTACACCTGTACAAGAGGTTTGACACTTGGGTTTCATATCATTAAATACTGTAGCTGCAGTGAGGTATCGGTCAACGTAGGACATTCAGTACCTGTTTGGAGTTGGTGAGGTAAAGTTTGGCAGCCAAGTTGATGATTTGTAGCTTGACGATGTCTTCTTCATTCGTGAATGACTTGGCCATCTTTCTTAGGACATCGGGCGCAATCTTTGGTACGTGCTCACAGTATTCTCCAATCAGCCACAGAATACTGGCCCGCGCCATCGGAACCTGAGCAGGTCACAGCAAATATTCACATACATGTCACTGCACTGGACGGGAGTTCACCTCGAAGGATCGACATGGTTTTTAGCAGCACTTACAACACTGACAAACAAAAGAAAAAAAGCGGTTACATCTGATTTAAATGTACTAATGCTGTTGGAATCATTTTCAAGACATTTACGAGCATTGGAAAATCCGATTTACCTGAATGTTGTCTGTGAGTTTAGCCATGTGCTTGATGATGTCACTGTGCTTCTCTGGCTGCATCTGCAGAAGCTTCTTGATGACCACCACGGACTCGGCCACGACCAGCTCTGTGCGACAGGACAAAGAGGCCGATGACACTCACAGATGTCTGTCATTCGTCTGTTATCGGGGATCGAAGGTAGATTGATTGATATACTGCAAATGGTTATGTTTGACGGAATGAAAATTTTGAGCCAAGATGTCCGACTGCTACAGCATTTGTAACAATTTATTCCCCATGAAGTCAATGATATGGACAAAAGTACCATCTCTGTTGGACAGCAGCTGCACCAGGCCGTTCAGACAAGTGTCCCTCACTTCTCCAATGTTGGTAGCACAGCGGCCGATGGCTTGGATAGTGGCAGCCACAAAGTCTTTATCCATGCTTTTAATGTATGTCTGAGAGGAAACACAGCACGTGAAAGGATATGGCTGCTGTACACACACTCAGCTTTTACATTTTTCACTGTACCTGAAACTCTCTGAGAATGGTGGAAATGTTTGTCTCATTGGCCAGATTGGTGAGAACCTCCAGCTGCAAAACACAAAACATAGTTCTATTATATTATATACATATATTCAGAAGTTGGCTGGTGAGTAGTGCAACATCAGTAATATGTATGAGTAAGCTGAAAAACTAAACTAAAAGCAAGATTTTCCACATTTTCACATTTTGTCCTCTATTTTAATGATATCTTAACGTTATCTTATCTTAATGTTATTATTCAACATGTTTAAGAGTGTAAGGGAAATAGAATAGCAAAGAACCTTCAAGATTTTGATCTGTGTCGGGTCTGTAGAGCGAATGTAGAAACTCTTCAGGTACGGTTCAAACATCCCCTGTGAGAAATGACAATTGAAAGAGACAGAAAATATTCAATCAGCCTGGATTAAAATTACGATTATGATGATTATTATAATATAACAAGCTCACCCTTCTCTTGATCGTCATCGTTGCCACATTCTGAAGAACAACATACTGAACCTCACTGGAATGAAAGAGAAGAATAGCCTGAGAGAGAGAAGGCGCTTTGGGGTTCCAGAAAGCAGGTTTAGTGAAAAACCTTAGTCTATTAATCATGAAATTAGGAAAACTCGGTTTACTTTCATGTAAACTGACAAAAATTAAATCAATGGGTGTCCTGAAAAGCTCTATATAAGACTGATGCATTATTATTATTATTATTTATCTCTTTGAATTCAGTTTAACAGTAACACTGAAATAACCTGCTGTTTGTTTGTTTGTCTGTTTGGAATGGGCTAAAAGCCCTTTTCGTGCCAAATATGCTTCTGATGTTTAATAATAACCCTTGTTAAAACAGTTTTGATCTATTAAATATTAGAATTAATGAGCATATTAGATTCATAGTATATACTCCATTTATTTCAGTGTCGTGTAGAAAATTGTGAACATTAGTCCTTTCAGGTGGTAAATCAATGCAATCAGTGCAATGACAAAAATTGTGGCTGCTGCTGACGGATGACCCCATTACTGCTCACACAGACTCCCAAAAGCACTTGATGAATAAGAGGCTGACAGCTTGCAGAACTTAGAGCCGGGGGGCCGGCAAGTTCATCTATGTGCCGTCATCACTCCTCATGCTTTATGTTCTGTTGGTTACCTTTACCTCACTAAACCCCCTGTGATTTCTGCTTCAGGGGCACTGAGATTCATACTGCCTTGACTTGTAGCTTCCAGAGTTTCCATTTTGCTGAGTTGCATGGCCATCGTGTTATCTGTCATCATTAGCTGTCACCTTTTTATTCCTGAGACGCATAAACCCAGATCTCATCACTTCCTATCTGAGCTTAATTCTCTTTCCCTTAATTTTCTTGGCATTTGGAATACATTCCTGCTGACATTTCCACCAGGGATGTATATGCAGGCAAACCTCACCTGTGGCTCCTGAGGAGACGGACAAGAGCCTTAGCGATCACCCCCACCTCTGCTTTAGGAGCAAGATGGAAGTATAACTGCGCTACGGCCATCACCACCTGCAGCAGAGAAGAGCAGGATCATCATCATCATCATATAATCCAAACACCAAAGCAAACATCTGACAACGTTGTCCAGTGACATCCAGAGATATAGTGTTATATTACAAAACAAAGTACCCGAGGTAACTTCTTTTCACTTGTCCTTGTTTCAGAGTGAAGGACTGACTCTGTCTCTGACTAAGTTTCAGTCGTGGACTCCTCAGTTCCACACATATTTGAACTTATTTCGTGAAGCAACCTACAGCTGGAAGTAAACCTACGAGAGCAAGCGTTGTCCCGTTGCCGAACGATTTGTTTAAGAAATCTGTATTGACTCACTCACTGCCAAGATCTGTTCATGTCTTAGTTCATCTGAGTGCGTCAGTGAACTTCTGCGGGTGAACCTAATTCATATTTCATTCCTTGCGAACAAGTCAACTCAAACAAATCACTAATTGAAAACAAAACCTACACTAAACGATTAGCAAACTAATTCACGAATATTCAGACCCCTAGCAACTAGTAACAAAGCTAGTGACTTTTTCCAGGTGTTATTGGAGACTCACTGTCGTTTGGAGAGCACATATTATTCTCCAGAGGCAGTGACAAAGAGCAAAGACGAACTGTAGACCAATTATAATATGCAGAACATGTTAAAATCTGCATTCATCTCTGTCATTCAGTGTCACTGAATGATTCTGTGAATGAAAGTTTTTAACTAATCTTTTTACTGAATGGATTCTAATGATTTAGTATATCTACAAGTACTGTTTTGTCCATCACTAATGAGAGCAAACAATTCTATCTCCAGCAGGCTCACTGACAGCTAAGTTGCGATGTGGATGACAGTGCGGTGTGACATGTGTGTGTTGTATTGGTCTCACAGCTGCGTTGCGGCTCTGCAGGAGCGGCTTGGTGTTTCTCAGCAGCAGTCGGTGGTCTGGATCCATTACGTACGGCTTCCGTTTGGCCATAGCAGCAGCCTCTGCCCTCTTCTCCTTCTGCTCCTCATCCTCGTCCTCATCTTCATCGGAGCCATAAAAGGTCTTCTCCCCACCACCTCCCTCCTCCAGCAGGGACTCCTGTGTTACACATGAGAGTATGATGGAGAGAATTCAAACTCACCAGATGGTCATTTTCCCTTGACAGAAATCCACATGATAGAAAAATTTTAATAGGTTTCTGCATGGTGATAAGGAAATAATGGAGTCATCAACTGGCTGCATATATGGAAGAACTTTATCCAGTTGGAGAGAGGGAAACAATTAGAGGATGTTGCACAGGTACAATGGCAGAGCCGGATGAAAATAGTTAAGCTGTCCATTTTCCATGAGTCGAAGCCGCAAACGATTAGCTCTTGTCCACATTTAGAGTCATTCACATGCAAATTAGTTGTGCAAACAGAGGCGCAACATCACCGCATTCCAGGAGTGATACAGAAACCTGTGCTTTGCAGGTATGTTCACTACCTAATGGCACGTTCATTAAAACTGGAGCCTGAAATGCAACAAAGAATCATCAAACTTCATAATAATATACAAGGATAAGACCCACTGTAGGTGTAATAATAATATTTATTCTGCATTTAACAAAATGAACTGCATAATAATTAATTAGTTAATAATGGATAAATAAAATAATTAGTTGTACCACAAAGCAGGAAACAGATAAACCAGTGATCAGATACAAATGATCTGTTGACTTGTGGAACAATATATCTGGTTGTAACTCACATTGATGTTGGGGTTTAGAAACTGTGTCCTGGCGTAGCGGGTCAGCATGTTGATGATGACAACCTGCCCCCACTCCTCCACGTCAATCAGAAGGTTACATAGCTTCCTGTAGTTCTTGTGGATCAGGTCGATTCGCTCGGGACACACCTCCTCAAACGCCATGACAACACTCCCTGCAACCAACTGCAGCACATGTTCAGTCAGAAACGTGCAGATGCAGAACAGGTAAAGGATTTGCACATTTTTGCATGAGTTTAATTAATATCTGCTATCTGACAGTCTACAAATGTACCATTATACTGCATCTAGCTGGTAATTTGGCACATTTCACATGTACATGAGGAACTTGAGGTTGAACAGATGATGTGTCCTCAGACATATTGAATACAGTCTGGTCATGTTCATTGAAGTTGGTTCTGATATTTTTTCTGACTTTTGAAAAAAAAAGGTAAAAAAATAAAAAACGCACCGTGGTTTTGTCAGCGAGGAGTTTCTCAATGACTTCAATCAGCTGGTCCTTCTGTTCTGGATCCAAACTGAGCACAGAAAAAGAAAATCACAAACAGAAATGTTCAAGGAACAGCACATGGACTAAGTCAACGTAAAACAAAACATTTCCTTGCCAGAGCAGAAATGTTTTACTGAGGGATGGACAGTTTGTTGCAATAAAGGTTTTCGTTTTACAACAGCAGTAAGTCGTACTGACATTTAAACCTGCTGCTCACTCCCTTCTGAATAGGAGGCTGCTGAAAGTGAAGCAGCTCAAAGTGACACCGAGCAGACTGGGAGTCATGACCCATCATTCAGGTAGATTACCTGTAGAGTTTGGGAATAGCGTGAGCAGCCGTCTTCCTGACGTATGGAGACATGTCAGAAGCAGCTTCTTTGATGGCCAGCATCATTATAGGGACGATGATGGTGACTCGGATGCTGGAGAGGACTCGCAGCGCGCTGGCTCTAATCAGCTGGTTGGGATCCTGCAAAAGTACAGAGCAACACCTGGACTGATTTCACTTCACTGAACTGATACTGACATTTTTAATTACTTAATATATTTGTTCTTCTTTCTTCCACCATTTCTATCCATCTTTATACTAATTATATTTTTCATGTCCAATTCTTTTATCTTCAACATTTCATTCATTCATTCATCTTCCGGGGGTACACCCTGGACGAGTCGCCAGCTCATCGCTGGGCCACATGAAGGACAGACTACCATTAACGCACACACCTCAGCATGCTTTTGGAGGTGGGAGGAAGCCGGAGAACCTGTAGGGAACCCACACAGACAAGGGAACATCATGCAAACTCTGTGCTAACCACCACACCACCATGTCACCCCTTCTTCAACATTTTATTTCTTTTATTTTTAATTCATATTTTTTCCTTATTTATGATAGATTTCAACTTTTTATTGTATTTTAGCCGTCTCTGTCATAACATAGTAACATCCTCTTTTTATGTCATTTCATTTTCTGCCGCTTAATCCGGTTACGGGTGTGCTGAAGCCGATCCCAGCTGTCAACGGGCGAAGGGCGGGGTACACCCTGGACAAGTCACCAGCTCATCGCAGGGCCGCACACACTCACACCTAAGTGATCAATTAACCAGGGACCTTCTTGCTATGAGGCAACAGTGCTAACCACCACACCACCATGTCGCCCTCCTCTTTATAATTATAATATATATATATATATATATATATATAATTAATTTATTTATTAATTAGTTCTTTGGATTCATCTATTAAGGAGCATCAGCTGTTTAATGGAAACATTTGCTGCTTCTTTACCCATATTTTGCTTCTGATCATGTGGACATTTCATAGATGGATGTTGGTGTGCAGGTACAGTTCCTCCACATTCTTAACAGTGTTGCACATCATTCCAACTGGTTTACCTTCAAGCCCCGCTGAAACGTGGAAATGGAGAGCAGGGCAAGGTCTTGCTGCTCCTCGGCATAGCGTACTAAGTAAACATACACTAGCTTCTTCACCTGGGGGGGGGTCAACATGGGAGGAGACAGATAGATAAAATAACACATTTAATTCACATTATGTAAATGAATTAAATGATTTTTGCTGTAATAAATCTAAAGTAACGAGATGAAGCATAGTGATAAACCACAAAACGAGGAGCAGAAAATCACATTTTTTTTCAGCTGAGATAAATACACCTCGCGGGGATTTTAAATACATGTGATAAAATGCTGATTAATTACATTTGGGTTATTAATACAAACCTCAATGTTTTTACAGGCCACGTTTTTCACCACTGCAGGAAAGAGATCTGAAGCATTTTTCCCTCTGGCGATCATCTGGTGGGAAACAGGAGACGTGTGTGAAGAGGACACGAAGGATAAGATGATACATTTTTGTATTTTGTTCAGCTTCTTTTCATATATTTATGATTTTTCTTTGTATACTCCATCATAGGGGGATAATAGATAAAGAGTCAGGAGAGGAGATTCAGGAGAAGGAATGGGACATCGATAATGAATATTTAACGGTTGGTGGCACAGTTCCCATCTCTTATTGTTTTAGCTAAACAAGATTTGTATCTCTCATTGCAGCACCGTTATGCTGAGATTTGAAACCATCAAAACAAACAAAAAAAACATTATAGCTGGTACAGAGTGGACAGCAGGTCTTCCCTCCCCTTCCCTCATTTCTGTCTTTTAAACTTTGTGGTCAAAAATGTCAGTACCTTCTTATTGTATATATAGTGACACCCCACAGTACACATAAAACTCACAGCCACGATCCGCTTCATTGCTTCTAGCTTCAGCGAGTCTTTGTTGCTGTCCAGCATCTCCTTTAGGTCATCGTGTCTGCACAAGGACAACACACACATTAGCTTTGCAACTCAGTTTTCTTCATGCCCTTAATTTATAAGCAAAACAACTACGAAAGCCTTTCACATTAACATTTCTACAAAGCTTGCCAGTGATCCTTTGCGAAGAGTTTGCAAACGATTGGAAACGTTTCAAGTTTATAAAACTGTAGTTTAGGTTCTGAAGTTCATAAAAGTGGAAAGAGACAAAAGGAAGAAACATGAAAAACATGGCGATTCTGTCTCAGCATTCCCATAGACCATTTAATTTACTGAATAAAACCTTAACAGCTCTTGAGACTGTTGTGACTTGCGGAATTAAGTATTTGTATGAAGTCTTTCTATCATTTTATAGATTGGTAAAGGCAATATACTAAATTGTGACATATGTTTAAATCTACATCGCCATGTTGACAGTACATTCACCTATGAATACATTCACTGAACTTTGCAGTGAATATGTAGATATTACAACATTATCTATATCCATCTGTACTGGTCATCTTATCATCACAATGACTTGCCACATTTCATGGATTAGTAGTGTCCTTTTAGTACCAACAGACAATACATACAAAAACATACAAAATACCAATGAACATATTTCTTTTCATATTTTATAAACCAACCAGTTTTTAAATGTTTCCCACTTAAGGGAGATACCCACTATGTATGATTACTGTAACACAGCTGACTTTAAAACTCCATATTTGAGTCTGACAGAGATGATTGGAACAGACAGCCAACACATGACACGCAGGAACAGTGGATCTACTCTGACATCTGCAAACAAACACAAACCAAACTGACAGATTCTACCAAACCTGCTGTGAAGAACCAGCACCATGAATGATAAAACCTGCAGGGTGACTGCAAGACATCACACTAATCTGACTGAATGATGAAATACTCTTTATTGACGTTTATAAACATTGTAAATATCTGCTAGTGACTTGTTAATTGAATACATTACATAGAATGCAATGTATTAATAATAATAATACAATTCAAAGTTCCTCGAATATCCTCTAAACTTAGTTTGTTGGGAAGAACATGAGCTTAATGAATTAACATGTATTCCATCATACACCTCTATTAGATTATATACTCATAAAGAAACCCATTAACTGTGCAATAAACAAAGATGCGTCTGTTTTGAAAGTTCAACCTAATATGCTGTAATTACCCTCCAGACAATCTCTGGAAAGGGACATGTTGCAGACATGGCTACACTGACAGAACAGTGCTTCCTGAGGTGTTTCATTTGGTTGCACTGCAGGAGGGGTTATCAAATCGCATTAGTAAAGGTAGTTTCCAAGGCAACAAAAGATACAAAAAATATAGTTAACGGACAAAGTGTCGTTGAGATAGTATTCACTCGGGGTCAGTGGTGCTGAGCTGAGGAATAAAGGTCTTTGGTCAAGCCGTTCTGGTTCTCAGAGTCAGTCGCAGTGTTACTCCAGACAAGCTGCTGGAGGATGGAGACTGACACGTGAGTCTCTGCAGCCACAGTGGCAGCCAAAGGAGGGCAAACACACACCACATAACCTGAATGCCCCAGATACTTCACGTTCATTTGTGTAATCCATGTGCTAATTCCAAGTCCCTTGAGAACGTCTAATATCCAAAGAATACACTCATAAAACTGCTATAAAATACATAAAATAACAGGCTATCATGCTGATCCGTTTGTCACACGTATTGTTGAAGTCTGGTGTAGGATGAAATGAAAACTCTGAGCTCATTTGGAAAACTGTCAGCTCATGTTAGAGAATGAAATCTGTAGGAATGATGCAGGGTTTAGCAAAGTCATTTGATTGTTTGCCAGCACTGGATAGAGGCCTAGTCGGCTGTGGGGAGATGGCCACTGCAGTGAAGAGCTGATTTATTACGAATAGCTGGAGTTTAAGGTGCACCCGCGTCCCCATTTCTGTGTGCTGAGATCAAATCACCTTGGCTTAACAATTACACTGAATGAACAATGTTGCTTATTTAAAATTCAACAAGAATAGAGTACCGGTACATTTCTAGCTTCTGAATTAAATTCTATAGAAAATTTATAGGCACTTGCCACATAAAAGTAACGTTTAGAGGATCCAACCAAAGTATTATAACAATAATACATAATTTGCTTAATGACTTGTATTATTTGCTGGTGTCACATGGCTTTTTGACTTTGTGCTTAAAAACATGGTCTGCCGCTGTGATCAGAGCAGTTATCTGCAAACTGTTGCTTGAAAAGGACCAGCTGCACTAAAATTCCACATATTTTTCTTCGTTGTTGTCAAGGTTTATGACATTGTGGGCCAACAAAGAGATTTATGGCCCAACAAATGAAAAGTCAAGCTCGAAAAGTTAGGACCAAAGAACAGTCCAAGCAGGAAAGAAGGTGACCTGCCTCCTACTTCACAGCCTATCAACCATGATGTATTTTTAGAAAGCTGCAAACATTACCTCAGTGGAATATGTTCAACTAACTAACAGCACCTACGGAAAAAGTGAGCCTGGGATTTTGTGAGTGTCCATAGGGTCTACGGCAACTCAACACCACTGCGAGTTCTCTCATTTCTCTGGATGTCACCCTGCCTTTCTGGACAACAGATGAATTTACGAACATCTCTGAATTATTTAACTCGCTGTGGTGCGACAGAGTACACCAGCAGCCAGGTTGCCAAGCATCAAAGCCATAAGATCTGCAGCCCTGTCGAAATGGAAAGTGTGCACAGATCCGTGCTACAACTTCAGAAGCAATGTCTCTGTGTTCACACGGACTGCAATATCAAAGAATTAGATACGAAAATATATTTGCATGAATCAGAGGCAAGTATAGATTGAGCAGTTGTGTCTTGCATGCACAAGCAGCTGCTGAGGCTGTTTTACATAAGATGAGTCTTAGGGCAGAGAGTTTATAATTTGTTTTTGGAGGACGGAAAATACTCTGAAGCTGAACTTCAGTAGATCGGCTCCCTTTTAAATTGTTCTAAAGCATGTCTTCAATAAATCCAAAAGTACACATTTATTTCTGTGTTTGCCATCTAATTAATCAGAATCACAATCTTCGTAATAACTGCTCTAGCCAAGAAAGAAAGTAAACTGAGCAGTTACAAAGTGAAAAAAATGAACAAAAAATGTGCTAAAAATTGTACACATAGTGCTCACAAGGAGCATCTACACTGCCTGGCGGTCACACACTGTATTCTAACATATAGATCTTGTATGACGGGAGATTCAGATTACTGCAAAGTCTTCTCCAGCACATCCCAAAGATTCTCAGTGGGGTTAAGGAACTCTGGATTCTGTAGTGGCCAATCCATGTGTAAAAACGATATGACCTGGCATTGATATCTTGGAATATGCCTGTGTCATTAGGGAAGAAAAGTCCATTGATGGAAAAACCGGGTCATTCAGTATATCCACGGGGTCAGCTGTCAGCAGACATAACGTTTCTGAACGTAGACTTGAACAGATCACAGCAGTGTCTTAGGTAGATATTACTAGTGCTTCTCATTCTTGATACCATTTGCAAGTATATATTGTTGGAAATTCAGAGTGAAAGACGACTTTGTTCTGCAGCAGAAGGAAGCAGTCTGACTGAGTACATCAGCAGTCTAAACAGAGTGATTCTCCGAACAGGAGAGCATGGTTGTACTTAAACAGTCCTGTTGCTAGGCAGACGAAGATGTGTGTATGTGTGTATGTGTGTATGTGTGTATGTGTGTTTGTGTGCGTGTGTGTGTGTGTGTGTGTGTGTGTGTGTGCTCATTAAAACAGTCTTTGGATATGAGTGCATGTGTGTGCTCATTGACACAATCTTCTGCATGCGTGGGACAGGTACACACTATCACATCCGTGCCGCTTCACCCAACTTTCAGTTTGATATAAGCTCATTCCTGGGTGTTCAAGGACATTGTGGTTCAAAAACAAGAACAAGTTGCACAATTTGTGAGGCAACAAGTGAAACATTAGAAAGGTACAAAACACACACAAGGTGGAATTTGTCCATGATGTTTTATATTGTCAATAATAACCCATGGTATGAATCTAATAATCTATTCTCCTTGGGGAGCTGAAATGATCAGTCAAAGGATCAAAAGTGACTTCTAGCAGCTTTTCCACTGAGAGGACGTATATCATTATTCTCTCTAAGTTCATCATCCAATGACATGAGGGGACTGGAACAGATAAGATTCAAATGATATCAATTACAAAAATTGTTTTTATTGCTCTGATTCTTCATAGATTCCCTTGTATAAACAGTGTGTAGACAAAGTGTGAGTTGAAATGGCTGAGACAGTTAAACCAGTGGTTGGTTGGTTCATACTTATTAATCTTTTCCTACTGAGAAAAGGAATCAGCTCAGCCTTTTGGCACCGATGTTATTATAATCAATGGACAGGCCGGTCCACATGGAGGCCTTGGCACATATACATGTTTTCACCCTGACTTAACCTTCTTTTTTAAATGACCACATTCACCACATTTTCTGCAATACCTGACTGTCAGAAAAGCACGAGCAAAGGGAATCGATAACTTTTGAGTAATACGGTTATGATGAATCAGATAATTAAACAACAACTCTGAACTGGAACCAATTCTCATTGCAGACTCATGATGACCAGATGACCTGCCTCTGACTCCTCTGTGTACCTCATGGCAAATACATCTGCAGCATGTCCAGACTGCTGAGTTCTAATGTTATCCTACCGCAAAGGTTGACTTTGTAAACTCCCACCACCAACACTTTCCTCCAGTGGCGCTCGTTCTTCGTGACTTCCACCACCACAAGCAACCCCTCCCCCTCCTCCTCCTCCGGTGCCTCCAGCTCGGAGGTGGCGTAGCTCATCAGGCTGCAGCGCACTGTACCATCCCTGCTGCCCACTGTCAGGTGTCAGCACTGGGCTCTTGTCCTCCTCCAGGCCCTGCACCTGACTTTGCACTGTCTTCACAATGTTCACTGCATTAACCGGCAGCTGGAGCAGCTTCTGCATGGTTGTCATCTTTGAAACTTCGCCTGAACCAAAATATCCAGAGCAACCTGTGGAATCCTGAGGAAGTGATGTGGAGAGAGATCAATGACCCTGCAGATTTATTAGTCCGCTCCTTCCCATGAATGATGAGTCAGTCAAACTCTCATGATCCCGCTCAGGCAGTTTTCACCCAGCAAACCAACGGCTTAGGTCGATTCTTCCTCTGAGGGTTCTTACAATGATGACGCAAACAGCCTCTTCAGAAATGCTCCAGTGCCTGCAGAAAGACTTCTCCACAGTAACAAGGTTGATGCCTGAATGCTATAATCCAAATCCAGCAGAGCACTGTGGGCTTTTGCTTTTACTGCTGAGTCTGTACGCATCCAGCACAGCAGCTGCTCTGTAAATGGATGCTCGACAGAGAGGGGCGTGGAGTTCCATTCGCCTTGAAGCCTCTCCTCCTGCTGCTCATGTGGTTCCTGTTGCTGCACCAGCTGCTCTCTTGTCTCTCAGTCATTATGACACAGCCTCTCTGACCATTTGCCACGTTATCACTGCCCCCACAGGCTTGCTCCGCCTCTTCACATTTATAGATAAAAATCCCATTTTTACTCTCGCTCAGCGTTCTCGCCTTCACCTGGACCCAACAAACCCTTGGTGGCCCTCGTCAGAAGCCTTTAAATAATCTCCTCTTATTATCTCGTACTCAAAGTTTAATATGCGATGTGGTGCCTTTTTTTCCTTTTCTTGTCTTACATGACTCAGCGTTCTAGGCAGAGTCGTGATGAGGACATCTCCATCTCTCTCTGTCTCTCTCTCTTTCTCTCTTGCATCACACAAACAGACACGTTCATATTTTGAGCTTGAACATAATTAACTACGTTGAAGCACATTTCACTTTTGTTTTCCCTGTGATCTACAACCGCTCAGTAAGGATTTACGGACATTTCAAAGAAAACTGAAACTGAAATTTGAAATAAAGATATAAAAAACATTTTAAACATCACAGCTCTGTAGACTAGACTGTCGCAAGCCAATAACACCTAAAAGCATTTTTAAAAATGTGTTTGGCATTGTTTGTTTTTCTCTATTTTTGTACAGAGTGCAGTGATATCATATTCTGAAAGAGTAGAAGCATATAGCAGCAGAAAGAAATACACAAAGGCAGCCATGAATGATTCATTCCCTCCTGGGACTCAATCTAAATCAGCCCTTTAGCTTAATGGAGTTATCCATGACAACTTTTGAAGTATTAAAGGAGCATAAAAAAGCATTTGTAAAAGGAAAATTAGCCAGTCAGAGAGAAGCATGAGGTGTGTTTTCCAGAGACGTCACTTAAAACAAAGTATGAATTCACTGAGATGTTTTACGTTGCTTTGTTATGGCCTCTTCTAATGTGTTTATAACGTCACTAGCAGCCATTAGTGGCTTTTAAAATGTAAAATGGCTGTAAAATGGAAGTTTAACGTTTTGGAAACAAGGTTTTCCTCGTCCAACATCTGAACTTGAGAGGACCAGATCAAATTCCGCCATTAGCTTAGCTTAGCATATGAACAGGGAAGGATCCTCTGAACAACAAAATGACTATTGACTAAAAATGTCAAAAAATGACTTAGCATCAAATTTTATTTTATTTTTTTCATTATACTGTTTAGTCTGTACAATACACCATGTGGAATCCTTTTTTTGTTTTGTCTGGCATAGTGACTTAGCACCTAGCAACTTCACGTTTCCATACGTGTTATGAATTTGGACCTCGGATTCTGGACCTGAGTTTGATAAATTGCTATCATTCCCACTTACTATAAATTAACCAATATTGCTAGCAGAATAAGCTCATCTAGCTCTGTTGTAGGCCAGGTCCAAACAGAATTGGTAATTCTGAATCCAATTCATCAAACCGGAAATTAGACGAATAGAGCAGGGCTGTAATTTTAACGCACCAGGGAGTTATCAAAATATAGTAAATAAAATAGTCTACACTAACTAAAATGTGTAATCATAATCATAATCATGGTCTTAAATAGCTGTCAGTCCAGAATTCAGAATGATGAATCCTCAACATTGTCAAAACTACTCCCTATAAAATGAACTGAAAGGAGTTTTGCTGCAGGTTTCCAGGGGTAACAGATGAAGGACGAGCCAGCATTTTCACAGTTTGTTTGTGTACAAAAATCACTTTCTCTATTGTCACATCAGCTTCTGCAAACACGGACCTAAATAATTGATTAAACTTATTAAATGACACAGGTATTTACACATAACTAAACCGGTGACCACGTCCAAAGTTCTCAACATGAGGTTCTTCTGCCACCTACAGGGAATGAGCTCCTTCTGTTGGTGGAATTTTAAACTGCAATCTCACACCTCAGTAGTTGGATGTGTGAATAATACATTACATTAATTACATCAAACAACAGTGTCAGCACTAATTAGGAGTAACGCCATGCCATTACAATGGTAATCTAATGCTAAAATTCCATATATTAGTAAATTCATGTTCTTTTCCACCTCACTCAGCACAAGGCCAGTGGAGTTGTGACAAAGCTCCACAAAGCTACAGAGGTTTGTCCACAAAAATGCTTGATTTAGTAGCTGGGGTTTAAATGACTGAAGGTGAAAAAACACCTGTTACTGTGGGTTTTTTGTGTGTGACAGAGCTTCTGGGAATTTCACTTTAATCCCGCAGAGACAGAGAGACTTTTGTTTGTTACTTTTTCTTTGAAAGAGTACTTCAAAAGAGTATTCCATATACTGTTTACTGTCTACTGTATTGCACAATTAGACATGTATGAACTTTTTGAGTATTCTTTAAAGGAAAAAGTAATACCTTTGACAAAAAAGTGTTAGTACCATGAGTCAGTATGAGTCTTTAATGTATGTGTCATCATAGGAGAGTGATGGGTGCAGTTGGTGGCGGTTTACAGAGCTTTGGTAGTCTAGTATTTCTGCAGGCTGAGCAGCAGAGAGAAGGCTGATTTTACATCAGTAACAAGAACCACGGAAGTAATACGGCAAAATGTGCCTATCTGATGATGTTATCATGACTGCTGGGCACTTGTAACAAGGTAGAGAGGACTAGTGAATAATCCATAGAGCTGTCACAACAATGACATACACAACATTATAAATTGAACATTGTAAATTGTTCTTTTTGTTTACTTACATTATTTCTTTCTGTGACACATCTTTAAAAAGTAATAATTAAAATAAATTAACAATAATAAAATAATAAATAATAAAAACATTTGAGAAACTTCACAAAGAGCACTGTCAAGTCCAAATAAGTTAGTACGGGTCTAGCAGAACCACATACTAATGTTGTCCGTGTATCAGTTTTATGGCACAAAACTTTGATGGGTTACTAAACATGACTAGTAGACTTCCTCAGGTTAGGTTCTCAGCGATAATGGTCTCAGAGAAAAATGCAAAAAAAAAATCGGTTTATCGTAGTCGTGGAAAAAACAGTTATTGTGTCTCTCTCTAGAATGTACTGAATTTGGAAAATCCAAATGAACAAATTGTTGCAGTGGCCGCAATTTTGACTCTATTTATCTACAGATTCAGGGAATCATCGCTGTTCCAACTGGTTTGTCAACCTGGGGCCCGTGGACTACAACTGGTCCAATCCACAAATTTTGCTCATAGGAAATGAATGGCATTCCAGAGGGTCTGAGAGCAAAGGGTGATTTGAGGACCACTTCTCACTAAACCTCCATTGACAGTAGGTGGTTTGTCAACATGTGGCCCATGAACCATTACAGACCCACATTAAAATAGCTGAAGGAGTAATTTGCTTGTTTCTTTACAAATACATTCTTATTGTCATCAGAGCACAATACTACATTTGGTCATATATCATTATTAAGTTTAAGAGAATGAAGGTTGTTGAGAATTAGCCAGACAGCACGGGTAAATGCATTGTCAGAGATGTTTCAATGATTTATAATGATATAATCATTTATTCTACGTGGATCTATGGATCCATCTCCGTTGGACAGTCTGCTGTGCTGCTGCTCTTCGCGCTGTCCACCAGGGGTGGTGCTGAAAGCTGGAGCTAAGGCCTCACATCTCCAGCAGGCCCGTCCTGTTCCACCTCCCACAAACCACCGAATAACACCCGAACCCTTCTGCCCCAAACACACACCAGTTATATAACACGTAACGCCGGAACCGAACCGTTTTCTGAGGATGCGAACGGTTCGAACAGCCAAATCACGACGAGGGATTCTCATCGCGGAGGCGAATGTCTCCTTCAATCACTGCCCGATAACAAAGTTAGTCTTGGGGGGCTTTACCTTACATTCCACTCCATTCAACATTGAAAAAACACTGTTGTCAAAACACAGGAAAGCAGCGTACTCGTCAGGCTGCACCCCCAGTCCTCCCCATGACACCCACCGAGCAGCTCCGAGACAGGTGGAACCGTTACCTTTTGTAGTCGGAGGAGAAAATCCCCCCGCTCGCCGGGTCGTGACCATACTCTGGCTCCCCGACGCTGGAGGAGCCGCCTTTCTCATCGTTGAAAGCAGAGCTGGTGGACATTGTTGTTTTTTTCAGCCCCTCACAGAAAAGAGATTGAGGTTCCGTGCAGGAGGCAGCGGGATGTGACTCTTAAAGGCGCCGTGTAATCCCCGGGACGCTCTGCGCGGAGGCGGATAATACACGGAAGAGAAGGGGGAGGGATTGTGCACTGGTCACGTGATTTCATGTCTCGAACACGGAAGTGTTTTACAAACATTCATGATATGGCCGGTGTCTGTCCAGATTTTGAATGGTTGATCTCCAGCTTTTCTTATACGCTACTTTTCAAAAGTTTCATGTCAGTACAAGATGTCTTTATTTTTTGAAAAAAAATCCATTTTTTCAGTGGAGATAACATTAATCAGAAATACAGTCTAGACATTGTGTTAGTTAATCATGTTAAAATGCAAATTGATAAATAGGACAAAATATGAAGTTATCATGTATGTTTTTTCGACATTTGAGGACATTTGCCATTTTCCCAAAATATTCATAAACTTTCATATATATATATATATATATATATAGAGAGAGAGAGAGAGAGAGGGAGAGAGAGAACAAATACATGTATGGTTTCTACCCCTACAAAGTGCTAGGATTATTAGATTTGATAGTAGTTTGTGTCTTACTTCAAAGTATTACTTCTCTTTTTTACCTAAATGTTGGCTGCTGTAACATGAGAATTTCCCTCACGGAATAGACTATTAGATTCTATTCTGTTCTACACTGGGAAAATAGCCCACCTGGTGGTGAGTGCCTCCCGGCGCGTTGTCTGGTTGCCATGGCAACACGTTCGGTACCCCCAAGAAGACCGCGAAGAAAACGAAGCAGGACGAAAGACCTGCTGATAAAATGAAGAAAACGAATGTGTCGGACAACTTGTAAGTCATAGAGTTCGTGGCTAAAGTGAGAAACACGGGTTTTACTAAGTCTGCTTACGGTTTGTTGTTTGCTAGGTCCGGTCGAACGGTGAAGAAGTCGGTGTCCGGGATTCACCGAGGCAGCACCATTTCAATCCACACGACGAGCGTGTCAGGTTCACCACAAGACAGTGCGATGGATAAGAATGCTAACCGACGCCCCAGA
>CAAKHB010000389.1:2303-12862 GCA_901007665.1 Aeoliscus strigatus | reverse complement strand
CGTTCATTGTGGTCTTTACCTTTTTGATCCACTTCTATTCAAGCATCGGAAAAAGGAGAAAGGAGATAGAAAGATAAAAATAGAAAGACAATAAGGAAGAGAGAGGGAAAGCAAAGTGAACCAAAGAAAAACAAGTGTAGGAAAAAAAGAGAAAATTGAGATTAAATAAAACGCTGTCCTTCCTCTCTCTCTGTCTCTTTTGTCGCTGTTGTTGTTTTTAAAGCACGTTATCTGCGTGTGTTATGGTCGGCTACTCAAATGGAAAATGAGGAGGGGGGAAAATGGTCTGACCTGCGTTAAAATCCATTTCCATTTCATTTCAGCTTCATCAATAATCCCCCAACAACACAATCCATCCTCAACCACACACTCTCGACCCCACCTCCACCCGTCTTTTTTTGCCCGAGCTCCAGCTCCAGGAACCTGTTGGAGAGAGGGGGACAAAGGCAGGAGAGAGTCTTCAGCTGTGGAAGCAAAGAAAGCGTGAGAGGAGCGCGAGGGCTGGCGGATGGACAGGCGTCAACGAGCGTGTCTTTCTGCGGCTGTGTTCTTTGGAGGGTCATTAAATCCAGCTCGCCGCTGCCCCCCCCCCCCCCTTCCCTTGTGTTGACACAAGAGCCGTCCCTGGATCTTAAGGAAGTGGTCCTGCTCAATTTACAGAGTGAGGACGCCGGCTATGGAGGCAAAGCAAAACACTCGACCCATCGACCGGCCAATCAATGAGGAGCTGCCTGCTCGCCTGGCCGAGGCCGACTAATCAAAGACAGAGGGAACAAACAGCACGGGGACGCCCCCGAAACACAGGCCCCCTTCGCCACGCAGTTTTCAATAACACTGGTAAGAAGAGAATTATTACATGACACAGTAACGCTGGCTCCGTGTTTGTGTCATCAATCAGAGGGGCGACACGGAACACGTGCCCCCCCCACACCCCCTCCCCGTGCCTTCTCCTCCTTCGTCAATGCGGCCGTGTTAGCAACTTTGTAAGGGTCGAGCGACAAAGCCTCCATTTTGTTTCTGTCTGCTCCTCGTGATGCTTTCGACAGGCTGTGGACGAGGGGGTCCAGACGGAAACGGAGACAGAGTTGAGGGAAAAGAAACGCCGTGGTTATCATGCTTGTCTCATGGCGTCACATTCGACGTCCTCGTGTCTCTTCTGCTGCCTTCACATGGAGTCAGAGAGGAGGCGTTCAATTACTGGAACTTTCACCGTGTCGTGGTTGCAGTTTGCGATGCATTATCTAGAGAAAACAGGATTTTATAGCTGAATAGGATTTGCGATGAAAATAACACAAAATAATATATTTTTATTGACTGTAAAGAGTAGGACATAGAAATGTGTCCCCAACAAACTGCTTTTTCGTTTTATTGTTCCGTCCAGCAGACTGAGTCCATGTGAATGCAGCAACTGAACCAGACACACCGTCAGTGGAAGACGTCCTAATCATTCAGCAAGAAACTTGGAGCGATATTTTCTCATGTGCATTTGGTTTACACACCCAGTGAAGGTCTGGACCTGGACGACCATCTTTATCCTTCTTTTGGTCTTTTTCCTTCTTTTAGTCAACCAGATGAACCAGCTGAAAGTCATGTTTGCACTGAGAAACTGAGGCCGGATTACAGATTGAAGACAAATGAGTTTATGTCCAGCTCATTCACCCAAAGAGATCTTTCTTACGAATATTGTTGGCAAAAAAAAACAAAAATAAAAAAACACCCTCCAAAGGATTCACATCCGAGTTCCCAAATGGACGCTAGGGACGTTTTTATCGTATTTAGTATTTATCATTGTTTATTCTTCAGCTTCATTGGAAATAAATTAGTTTTTGAATTCGGTGAAAAACGACGACGGACTGGACATCAATCTGATTACTGCATGAGAAGGCTGCACTGACACGTGGGGGGGGTTTGCAGACGTGTCCATTCTGGCGCTGGCACATGTCTTTCTTACAAGATGTGTGCAAGTGGACCGTCATATCGCCCAGGAGGGGAGGTGTCAAAAAGGCACACAGATGGTGGTCTCCCACTGGGAGCGTGATAGTTGACGTGTCATGAAAGGAAGTTCCTGCAGAGCCCTGTGAAACTGTAACTTGTAAAAGATATTAAAAGGTGAGGGAACGAGAAAGACAGAGAGACACGTTAGAAGACAAAGTCAAATAAAACGGGAGCCGTTTGATCGGTGTGGGGGCGTCCTGGCGGCAGCACAGATCAAACGGCTTCTGTATCAAATCGTTTATCATCATCTGCCATGATCAAACCGGACAACAACTTCCATGAACACCTGGGGAATGGAAGTCTAAACATGGCAAAGCTGTGAATGCGCGTCCTGTGATGCTGGGGCAGGGGGCAAGAAAGCATCACATCCCCACCGCCAACTGTGAGCCGAGTCATTAGCTCCAAGGTTAGAGGAGGGACGGATGTCCCGAGATCACCCGACGCTTTTATCCTGCTGGGTACATGACAACAAAGACCAGAGCCTTCTCCACTAGGTATGTGTGAGGTTACAGACCTGAAATGAGCAAGTAGCCATGTTTTTCCTAAAGGAAGAAAGTGGCGCGTGAGAGACACAAACACTGGATAGAACGGTGACCTGTGAAGACCTGTGCTCTGCTCTTGGTCGTCCTGGAAAAGAAAAACAAAACAAACACGAGGCACACAGAGAATCATCACACTCACACACACACACACACTCACGCACACACACACAGAAACTATTTAAACTGTCATCCCAAGGTGCAGAAGGTTATTTAAGGCCACAGTGGTTGTTTGTCTGATTCGTTCAGCGTTTCTCTTTCAGGGCCCTTTTGAGAAATAAGCCACTGCCCTCTCCCCTCTTAATCACCCTGCTCAGTGCTCTCCCCACCCCTATCAATTACCCCCACACTAATGAGTTCGGCTGGAGACACACACCTTGTTGGACTGCAGGACAAGCAACTCGTCTGTCTCTTTCACACCATTGAGAGATAGTGTGTCCTCTCCCGGTCCTTCCGCCCTCTCGCCTCTCTGTTTTCCTCCTCTCACTTTACATCTTTCACTGACATCCAGCTTTCATGAGCCCTAAACAAACCTAACCTAAGTATTACTTCCTCTCCCCCGATGGACACATTGCAAAACCGTTTCTTCCTTCCACTGACAAACTCTCTCCTGACGCTTCATTTCCAGCAGCACGGCGCCCAAAACACGATGCCTCATCATGAACAGGCAGCTCCGAACGCATCTGTTTGGAGAAATCAATTCTGAGGGGCGAATATAGAGCGATCAAAGAAACTCCAGTCTGCGGGCTGAGTAGTCACTTTTAAAGCAGCTTCTGGAGCTTCCTCTGTGCATATTAACAAGATAAATCACAGCTGATGAAATAGCAGAGGCACAACAGTCGAGCTAATGGAGAGTATGGATGGCCCCGATGGAGAGCCTTCACGATCAATAATGCGGTAGTAGGGGAGGGGACAGGTAGAGTTTCCTTTAAGGTGGGTTTGCATTGACCTGGTGTCTATCTGCAGTGTTGGGTTCCCAATGCAGTAAAATCACCGTGGTGCACATTGATCTGTGATGTCTTAATAGAATCCAGCAGGCGAGAGCAGGCGGTGACAGAGTGAAATGGGAGTTCACGTCAACCATTCCGTCCTGCCCTGCTCCAGCTGGCTGAAACAACACGTTTTTGTGTGTCGTTTTGTGTGTGGCTGTTTTTTTTTTGGTCGAGGTTGCATTATGTCAATGCACTCTTATCTTTGCTGTGCTGTCAGCGGTGTGTGTGTGTGTGTGTGTGTGTGGTAATACAGCTGTGCCTGTCACCTCACCGTTTCAGGTGACCAGTAACATGGAAGACGCTGTCAGCCATCAGCCGTCCCCACGGCTGCGCACACCGTCTCCACTGCAGCGACGCAAAACCTTTACAAATGATCTTGCTCTCACTTGCCTCTTTTATCCAGACAAAAAAAAAAAACAACGCGTGAGCCTTGGATGATGCCGGAGCGCCGGGCGTTCCCAGCCAGACGTGAACGATGGGGCATTACTGGAGCGATTAGCAGCAGCAAATTCAATTAATCTTGACAAATCTCTGCTGAGGCAGAACTGAAGAGAGCGACGTGCCCCCTCTCCTCGTAATTAAAAGTGGCCGAGTTGAGTGGCGTGCTGTTGCTACGGTGACGAGGTGTTCAGGATGAACTGTTCCAGCGCTGGATCTGACGATGTGAGGTCGCGCCTGGTTTGTCAGTTGGACAAACGCGAACACGCAGAGATGCCTGCAGTGGGAGATGTGTGCATACACGTGTGTTTGTTTCTGTTTGGGTGATGACGTGTCACTGAGCCGAGTGCGGCGGTGTTTTTCCATGAGAGGTGAGTGGCAGAGGACAGGGGTAATTGGCTTTTCTTTGTCACCTCAGACAAGCATGACTTTTCATCATAGAGGGATCAGATTCCAATTTTCTTAGCTGCGCCATTCCTCAGATGTAATCAACAATGTTTTTTTGTGGGGGGGCGAGGAAAAATGCAAGTCAGCAGCTATTTAATCATTCCTTTGATTGGCTTGTGGAAAGAGAGCAGGCTCCCTCGCGCAGTCTGAGGGAAACAGACATGGTCTGAATGCATGAGCAGGATGATCTTTATGGAAAGGACAACACGGAACACAAACTTATTTGACAGTCCTTCTTCCAAAGACGGAACAAACAAACTTTGAAAGAGAAATCAACAGAGAGGCAGATAAACAGAGGGCAGAAGAGACTCGAGGAGAACACCTGTTACCACGTGGAAGACTGAAGAAAAGATTTAACAGCAAATAATCCCAATGGCTAGAAAGACAGCTCGTTCTTATCTGTGACTGTGGCTGTAATGTGACGCCACTAATTCTCTCCAAAGGGAAACTGTGGGAGCCAAAGCACTGAGCAGAGGAAGAGCATAAACAGAGACACGTAGGGGAAATCCCTGAGTTTCTTTACGCCTCCGAAGATTGGCGGTTGGACATTTTCAGATCTGTCCCACCTGTGTAAAAAAACAAAGACAGAGACAGCAGAGGAGAAAGAACATGACGTGTCAGACTGATGGGCAGAGAGCAGAGAAAGAAAAGAAGATGGATGAAGATTGATCGGAGCCTGGAGGTGGAAGGAAAACAGAAGACAGAGAGAGAGGACATATGATGAATGAAAAGAGGTGACAGTATCTGAAGGATCTCATAAGCAATTAGAGAATGAGTGAGAGACCTCGGAGGGACGGATGGGAGAGAAGAAGAAGAGCAATAGGTTAGCAGCTTGGTGTCGACTTCCTGTAGCTCACCATCTGCACCTGAGGAGAAAGCAGAGAAAACCACCCGTATCCTCTGGCCTGAGCAATCAAACTGCATTAGCACCCCAGGTCCCCCCCGACCTTTACATCCCACAACATCCCTCCACCCCGCTCAGCACCTCAGTTCTTCTTCTACCCCGGTGGAGGGAACCTCCCCTCCCACGGCTCCTGCACAGTGACGGGTCAACGCTGAGACCAGTAATATATGAGTGGGAGGGTGGGGAACCGAGGGGATTTTCACATGAGCGAGGATCCACACAACACCGTATCGTCTTGTGTTTGTGTGTCGAAAAAAGATGATGAATCCGAGAGCGAGCGCACAAGGGACTGTGCCCCCCTGTTTCAAGGACGAGGTGGACTCAGTCAGTGTTTATGTTACAGGTAATGTGAAAAAACGGGTAATCTGTGTTTTCAGGTCGTGTGTACTACTACACTACTACTACATCTAGCAAGCTAGCCAGCTAAAGTTATCAACGCTATCAAAGCTAGCTACCATAGGTAGCTAGCCAAAATACCTTGCTAGCTAACAATCCTTCAGCTAGCACTCACCCTAACTTTGTGAATAAATGGGTAATATGCAAACTACACGTTTTCAGGTAATGTGCAAAGCTACATCTAGCTAGCCTCGTCAATGTATCAATGTTATCTAAAATACTTAGCTAGCTAACAATCCGTTGGCCAGCACTAACCCTAACCCTAACCCATACAACCCAGGACGGGTTGCTATAAACTACCTGTGTTTTCAGGTTATGGGCAAATGACCCCGGTAATTTACGTATTACCTCTTTTTTCTGACATTACCTGTAACATTTTTACACCAGCACACGTGAATGACACACATTTCTTCTGTCCAGAAGCTCGAACCGCTGCCGTTGAGTCAGACGTTACCATGGAGACGATAAAACGTGCCGCGTGCCAGGTCATGTGGTCAACAAATAAACCCTTAGCTGTTTGTGTTAACTTTCCCATTGTGAGACGTAGCACACACACAACGCCCCCCTGCCTCCCAGTCGTACACTGTCCAGTATTTATTTTGATTGGAAATCAGAGGGACGGCAAATGTGTTTGGCGGCAGATAAAGGCCGCGCCGCACCCCAGGGTCAATCAGTGTGTGAGTCTGGGGCGGTGTGTGTCGTACAACTGTGGCTGACCTCATGTGAGCAGTGAGCGAAGCGCTTATCAGGACGTGCGTTGGTGGAACACCTTGCCCCATGTGAAAATCCCTCTCGAATACTGGTGCGTCACTCTGTTGGTGAGGAAAAAGGTTTAGCAATGTGTGCGAGTGTGTGCCTGCACGGTGTGTGTGTGTGTGTGTGTGTGTACCAGAGAGAAGACAGAGACAGGTACAGAGAGCAGGAGAGGGTGGCTGCCTTCGTTTGTTTGTTTGGAAAAAAACGCAGGGCGAGTATTCAGAGGGGGGTTGACGTGGGTGGAAGAGGTTCAAGTCAAGAGGGAGGGGCCAGGTAGAAAGAAGGGATGGGAGGGTCTGTAAATGCGGGGGGTGGGGGGTGTGGAGGTGACTGGATTGCTGTACTCACTGTAGGGGACACACTCGTACTGGATCTCCAGGTACTTGTACGTCCCTGGGCAGGGGTCTGGGAACACGTCCGACCCCGCCACCACCACACACTGGGTGCGGTTGTTACACCTGTGAGAGAACGAAAAGAAACAGAAGGGAGAAAGTCAGGGACTGCAGTCAGTTCGCAAGAAAGACAAAAAGAGGTGGAACAAAAAACATCTTCAGGGGGTTGAAAGATGGAAAGAGCAGGAGGGAAAGGAGTAATTTCACACTAGACTAGATCATGTGACAGCTGCACCCGAGGGGAGGTGGGAAACGGAGAGGGCGGGAGGAGGAGGGAGGGAAGAAAGGAGGAGAGGAAGAGGCAGAGAGAGAAGGGCGAGTGACGTAAGAGGCCCCTCTCCTGGGGGATTGTGAGTGAGAGCAATTAGAGGTGAGAGTACAGGGAAGGACGAGAGGGGCTAAGGCAAATAGTCCTCGCCGCACGCAGGGGAGCATTCGTATGCACACAACACCTACATCTAAACCACAGCACGGCATGCCTCCTCACGTCTTCACACCCCGAGAAACACGGACACACACAACACTCGCTTCTTCTCATCACATAATCCTCACAGCTTTCAGCATTTCTCCTCTGTTGTCTCTTAATACCTCCCATCTCTGCAAGCCTCTCTCCTTCCTTTACCCCCTCATTTCTCTCCTCCGCCCCTCCCCCCAACCCCCACTGCCACTTTCCTCTCTGTCCAAGCTAGCACCTTGTGCCTCCATTACATGTGTGATGGATAGCTGGGAGAGGCCTTCCATTGATCTGAGCTCGGAGGAAGCGGATGCCGAGTGCAAAGCACAGGGAGCAGCGATGGAAATCTACAGCACACACACAAACACACACACACCCATACGTCTGACCAAAACACACACACACACCTGCTCTGAACAAGGTTCACTTCAGTATTAACATGTGCACTCATAAGCTAGTGTCATGTCTCCGTGACAACCAAACAGACAGTCACCTCTGAGACATGATCTTGAAGGCGTCGGGCAGGTAGCACTGCACATTCTCCATCTGAAAAGGGTCGGCGTCACAGATCTTGTCATCGGTGCGGCCGTAGTTGGCCGTCTCAATCATGATGACATCACTTCCAGGGCAGCGCAGCTCGATGGGGTAGCCTTCGCACGCCAGCTCTCGACGCATCAAGCCAAAGGGCATCATTGACCGGCTCAGAGCTGGAGTGGAAAGAGGAGGAGAAGCAAAGTTATTGATAATTCAATGATGCTTAATACTTTTATGGGAGGCACTTTATTACTGAACCAACGTTGTAAATATGACGAGTGCGACTTGACAAGAGCAGGTGGAAGGAAAGTGTTCCTGTTTGTCCTCTGGTAAAACACAAATGAGCCATTATTGACCTCACTGAGCGGTCGTGTTACAGGACTGTCGAGGTGTAGATTGGCAATCACGTTCTCACCCGGGAACACCACCACATGCCACAGTCCCCCCCCCCTGCCGTGGCATGAGGGATTTGCAGACATACCAGCGATTCCACTGAGATAGTGTGTGACTTGTGAAACAAACTGTGAGTATTTTCGAATGTTAACAAACTCCTACACACATGCACGCAGAGGGTCCTCTGGGGAGGAACTCAATCATCCTCTTCCAGTCAACTGTCAGTAGTAGCACCACCAGTTACACTGAAT
The DNA here is from genome assembly GCA_901007665.1 of Aeoliscus strigatus. Classification (NCBI taxonomy): domain Eukaryota; kingdom Metazoa; phylum Chordata; class Actinopteri; order Syngnathiformes; family Centriscidae; genus Aeoliscus; species Aeoliscus strigatus. The sequence continues at coordinate 4,371 of CAAKHB010000389.1, read as the reverse complement.
ACGAGCAGGCAAGTGAGAATTAGTGTCTGCACACACCTTTACCCCGGGCGTGTGCTGCGTTTGCACGCTTACGCTCGCTGTTACTCAGCTGTTTGAAAGGCATGTCGGTACACGGAGAGGAGTCAGCACGGACAGCGGGGTACTCAGGGTTAATCGCCGAGCCAGACTGAGAGGCATGAAAGAGGGCTGCAAAGAGGCACTGAGAGAGATAGCTGCTGTCTCTCCAGCTCCAGCGGCATACCTTTCCGACGGCCCCTGCATTCAGCTTCACTCTAAAGGAGAAGGAGGCCAAAATGGCTGCCAGGGCACAAACACCGAATAGAAACTGAATAGAAGAGCCGCTGAGTGATCTGGCAGTGAAGTTCTCTGTGGCGTTGAAGGACAGCCAGTGTTTCTAGTGTGAGCGAGTGAATGTGAGCTGAGAGCTGTCCATGGTCCTGAAACCTCTTTGGAGCGGGTATGTGGGGGGGTGTGGGGGCAGGACGTGGCACGTTCAAAGCCCACTGTGAACTCTAGCTGCGCTAAATCTGAGTGTGTCACTGCTGCATTGGTCCCTGTCAGGCAGGCGAGGGCCCCAAGTCGGCCCCCGTTGCTGCTGCTGCTGCTGCTGCTGGAACCTACAGAGTCCTTCCTGACACTGAGCTCGTGCTGCTTGGGTTTCAGCGGCTTGTCCATTGAGGAGGGGTGCCCATCTGGGTCAATGTCAGTGTCAGTCATCCCAGACACGCTCTGCAGTAGCGTGCTATATGATTCACTTCCACCGGACTGGCTCATATTTCCAAATGCCACCCACTGATGCGGTGGGGACTCTAGTCCGGTTGTGTAACTAACGCCATTGAGTCTGAATGACTTGCACAGACAGGCCTCACATCTTTTATGCCTCGCCAGCACTCGGTGCCACCGCCCAATCACAAAGTACCTCGATGCAAAAGTGGCATACTAATGAAAGCGCACAAAGACGCAAACGGCAGGCGAGGCCAGACCAACGAGTCCACGGACAAATGCAAAAGCCCAAACAAGCAAATCACACAGTAACGGTGACTTGCAGACACACACACGCATAGTCAGAGCACACGCACAGGTAGCCCTGGTTTCACAGTGGGGTGGCAACGCGCAGTGCCAGTGTGTGTCCTTGTTCTCTCCACTACCCCGTGGTGTAAATACACAGCTGCGTGCAGCTGGCCAGCTATTAGAAGCACACAGTGAGCCAAGAGGAGGGTAAAACTGAAGGAGGCCGACAGGAGTGATAACACTCCAGGCCGCTCTCACTGTGGACTCACACAACAGGAATATTAGCCCCCTCTGGAGGGGGCAGATTGCAAGTTAAATGCACTCGACGCACTTTACGCAGTAAATTTTACTGCGCTGTCACTGATCCCGACCACAAATATCCACAGTACAAGGATGCAACTCTTGGCCAAGACGGCCAAAGGAGCATTTTAATTATCTGACTGTTGGAGATAGCGCTAAGCTGTTTTGTCAGGACCGTAATAAGACACATTCTGCAGTGTTTTTGATTGATAACGGGCCACCTCTTTGCAAGTGCTCATGTTTATCTGCTTTAGTGTGTGTGTGTGAATATGTTCAGCTAAATGGCAACTACATTATGTCGGGCGCAGTGCATCATCTGCAGCTCTCTGATTAGATGGCGACCAATGTTCCCTCTAATTTTTCATGTGTCTGGGCATACACACAAGCTCCCTGAGCACACTGAGGTCCACTGTGAGCAACATCAGATGTGCACGTTGTGGCCACACACTGGTATCACACTGTTCAACACCTTGGATCATGGCAAGTTACATGGCTCATTAAAAGAATCAAATTACAGCAGCAATTTTCATTAGTTTACTTTTAATGTAAGTGATTTGGCCCACTGAAAAGACAAAAATCTTGTTGTTCATGAGATGTGTAGTATGTGAGAGTCCTGCTTTGGCCTAGGTGAGGTCCAGTTGTGACCTGGCTTTGGGTCCTGTTCTGGAAGAAATGATACATAAACTCACTTGTTACTTTGGCTTCGCTGCATGTTTTGCAGAGTACACCTTTCTCACTCGAAAAAGAAAAAAATCTC
>CAAKHB010000388.1:31547-44047 GCA_901007665.1 Aeoliscus strigatus | reverse complement strand
AAGTGTAAAGCTTGTTTTCATTTTAGTAATATTTACTTTTTATACTATTTGCACTGGAAAGGGAGAAGCTCTCAAATCTTGTTCATTAGTTATTGTAAAATGACAATAAAGGTCACTGATTCTGATCAAAGATCTTGTAATTATTATGCATTCATAAATAATAATAATAATAATAATAATAAATGAATCTTTTGTTCTTAAAGGGGACTCAAAGACACGTTACAGAAAAAAAATTATGTGATCAATAAGAGACGTGTTTGCTCAATTGTTTTCCTCAATCAAAAAAAATCTTTAAATTAATCAATTATCCAAATAATTAGATGCAGCTTTCGCTGTTCCTGCCTCTCAATTTACAGAATGATCGATGTTCCAACCTTTCACCTACAGTCATGAGCTTTGGGACATGACCGAAAGAACACTATCGCCGGTACAAGCAGCCGAAATGGGTTTTCTTTGCAAGGTGGCTGGGCTGGGCTCAGTCTTAGAGACAGAGTGAGGAGCACGGACATCCAGGAGGGACTCGGGGCCGAGACACTGATCCTCCACATCAGAAGGACCCAGTTGTGGTGGATCAGTCAGTCAGTCTGGTACGGAAACATCCCAGGGGAGGTGTTTTGGGCCTGTCCACCCGGGAGGCGAATCCAGGGCTGCTCTATCTCTGCTATGTGGCCTGGGAATGCCTCAGGATTTCCCTGGAAGTGGCGGGTGAGAGGGTAAACTGGGCGTCCTTGCTGAAGTTGGTGCCTCCACGACCCGGACTGAATAAAATCCATAAAATGTTCTTAAATGACTATTTCATAATGAAGTCTGAATATACCTTTTATATTGCTTTTGTTTTTTTAAATGTAAAATCCTACAATCATACGTGACACATTTCTGTTGTTTTGGGAGGTAGGGTTTGGTGAAGGACGAACCAAAGTTCCCGGGGAATCCCTTTCTGTGTGTGAAACACAGGGTGTCATGTTTTTCCCAATCCTGAAAAAAAGCTTGCGGATCCTGGATTTGATGGAGGGAGGAGACATCAGGCGATCAAGGTGCTTTTTCAAAGACTTCTCAATAACATGGAGAAAAAGTGTGTTCTTTTTGGATAAAACAAGACTAAACACACTGGCTGGACAGTCAGACATCTTGAAAATGTCCTTGATTGTCGCCTCAATGACCCTCTTCAAGTTTTTCCCCTGCTCTTTGGAAGCAACAAGTAAACCGCTGACCTCCCCCAGCAGATGGGCCGTCACACACTCAACGAGCGCTTCGATGTCTCTCGGTTGCAGTTTGTATTTCTCCGGGTAGCGGTAGAGCAGATCAAAGATCAGACAGTTGATGAAGTCCCTGGTGAGAACCAGTTCGTATGCAGACGCTGATGTTTTCTGCTTCAAATCAGATTCTGTGTTTTCGTTCACTGGTTGAGGTGTGATCTCCAGGTCTTTTGGCCACAGTGATGTAGGTTCTGGAGGGTCCATCTCCTTTATGACACCCATCTGTTGTGCATCTGTTCTTTCTGAGTCTGATTCTACAGAGGAATTCACTGATGTACTGGACCTTGGTTTGCCAAAGGTAAATTCTTCAGTAGGTGTCATATCAGGGTCTTCCATGCAGTTTGATCTAGGTTGTAGAGTGAGGAGCTTCAAGTTTACTACACCCGTCTGTGGCGCATCGGAAGACGGCTTTGGCACAATTACATGTTCCTCGTGTGAATCTGGAGTCGAAAATGGAGTCGTGGATGTACTGAATTGTGGTTTCCTGTTGTTTTTAGCCGTTGTAGTTTCTTGGTCTCCAATCCTTGAAAATGTAGGTTCTTGAGGGGGGAGCTTCTCCTTCCCAACACCCATCTGTTGTGCACCTGAAGGTCCAGTTGTTGCTGCTTCTGGTGAAACAATTGCCTCTTCCTTTTGAAATACACGCGGATATGAACTGAATCTTGCTTTCCTGTTCCAAGTCCTGATATGGGGGTCTTCATTCCAGGTTGATTTTGGTATTGCAGAGGAGAGATTCTCCTTTAGGACACTCCGTTCTACAACAGAAGGTCCAGCTTTTGATGGCTCTGGCGCAGAGATGTTGATTTCTCTGTCTCTCTTGAGTTTCTCTCTGTCTAATGTACTGGACTCCAGTTTTCCGTGTACCTCTTCCTTTCGAAGTACATGCGCATATGCACTGAATCTTATTTTCCTATTAAAAATCCTGTTCTCCGCTTCATGTGGTGAGATATGAGGGTCTTCCTTCCAGGTTAATTTAGGTATCACAGAGGGGAGTTTCTCCCTTAGGACACTCAACTGCTGTGCAACTGAAGGTCCAGCTCTCAGTGGCTTTGCCCTCGTCATGTTGACTTCTGCATCAGACTCTCTCCTCATTTGTAGGGCTGCTGTCGTATTCTAATGTAGGAATCCCCTTCTCAGTGATTCGGGTGCTTTTTATTGTTGAAACCATCCTCACTTTTTCCTGTGTATGGGTATGGGCCCCTCTCCATCCAAAGTAAAAATCGACTACAGAGTGTTGTTCAACTTTCGCTGTACAATCGCAGAGCAGATCCTAAGCGACCCCCAACCCCCCTCTTAACTTAAGCGGCTCCCATTGGGGTGCAGGTTCAGTCAGAACAAATGGAGCACCAGCTCTTTTGCTCCGGCTGCCACTGGCTTCTGAAACAGGACTTTCCAGCCTATGACTGTATTTTATGAATTATTGTCCTTTTTTGTCATGTAACACAGTATGTTTTTGTACTTGTTTTAATGTACTGCTGGCTGCACGGAGAATTGCCCCTCGGGGGTAATAAAGTGGCTCGAACCCTGAACCTCTTTTCATGTTGACTATTTGTCTGTGCTAGAGATCCAGTCAGGACATATATAGCCACGTCTTGTCTAGTTTCAAAGGACATACTGTATCCAGGGCAACCGCTTTCAAAGGACACAGTACAACTCCGGCCGTATATACCCGCATAGGGCCATGATATTTTTGCATTTGTAACATTTTTTAGGATATTGCAGGCTAGCATTAGAAGGCTTTGTACGTACAGCTGCACATTGTCACAACGATTCTTCCTTACATCAACCGATGAATTTTTCATTCTTTTATTCACAAACTAATGTTGAACTAAAGAACTTTATCATTCGTAATAATTGCCAATAGTGCAGAATGACGACTTTGGAGCCTCTAGATGTTGTAGCGTGCTCGGGGGTGCTCTGGAGCCTTTGCGGGTGATTGTAGAGTATTGAGGACTACTCTGTAGCCCCTATGGTGTCTTTGGGGGGTTTCAAGTGCTGGGGACTGCTCTGGATCCTCTGGAGGTGAGGGGACTGCTACAAAGCCTCTACAGGTAGTTGTAGACTACCTAGGACTAGTCATTGTCATCTAGGAGTTGGTGTCAAGTGCTGCTGCTCTGGACCCTCTAGATACGGGAGTAGAGTGCTGTAGACTGCTCTGGAGGTGGATTTAGAGCCCTGGGGACTGGTTGTAGAAAGACATGATGATGCACAAACTGTTCTCTCTCTCTATCCCCAGTATCTTTGAAATCTTTGTTGTGGTGTTACACACACACACACACACACACACACACACACACACACACTCTCCCTCAGTAGAAATCAGACTTCTGCTGTGATCGACGTTGCCGGTGAGGTCATCGTCTTTGCTGCGGACGCTCGACAAAAGGCCAGCGAGGCGACTGTCACTCAGGTTTGGCTGCGGGGGGATTGAGGAAGAACCACGGCGGCAACCTGATGCCTCTGAATGCCTCCTACACACATTCCATCCATCCTCAGCGTGACCTGGGCACGCAGCAGCGCGCCGGTTTGGGGATCCCAGTCGCATTGAAGGTGACATGTGATACGTACCTGACTTACCTCACCGACACCTCTCTCACTGCTTCGGCACAGTCCCCAAATGCTTCACCTCCAACATCATTCCGGTCTTTTACCACCGCCACCACAGACTCCTCTGACACTCACTTCTGCAGCTGCATTCTTCCTTGAGCTGTTTTTTTTCTGGAGGAAGCACAGGTCTTCATCACGGTTTCCCAGAACTTCAGGATTGGTACGGCGGACAAATCTCCTGTCTCATGTCCAGTTCTCTCCGAGATTGCACAGATCGCTGAATTGAACATTGAATCTTTAAGTTGACACGATTAGACGTTCATTCCATTTCGTCGCACTTTTCTGCTGATTCATTTACAACTTGAGGACGTGGATGTTCGAAGAGCTTCGGTGAGACGTCCAGCGTTTCTCTCCAGGAATAGGCTGTCATAGAGCTCTGACACGTGTGTTTCCAAGGCAAAGTGTCCTCTTCCTGACACTTTTCTCATCCTATAGCGCGTCCCACTAGCAGCAGACGTACGAGTCTGTACGTCCTCAGATGTAACAGATCATAATAAATGCCTTCTTGCGCTAGTTGTTCATATGTAACAACACAATGCATGGTATTCCGAGTACAACTATACCGTAACAACGTTCCCACTGACAGCAAAGCAAGAAGTTTTGTGTGTGTGAGTTACAATTAACAAAAACCTGAGTGACACAAACACAGTTTGTACTGAGCTGCTGACGCCATCTTGGATTCTGGACTCTGGGTCCTCTGTGTTGGTCCAAAGTCCAAGATGGATATATGACATTGGGACAGAGCGTTCCACTTTGCTACTTCCTGTAGTAGCTTCAGAAAACAGCAGGAATTCCAACGTTCGGACTGCGAACGGAGTGCACCAGTAGTTGGACCAACGTCCAAGTTCTGGTTAGGAGGCCGTTCCATTTGGCAACTTCCTGCCCACAGCTTGGATAGCGATCGTATACCAACTCAGACTGTAAGTGGAACGCTCCATGATCTACACGTGACCCATTGTCACGAGTCCTTCAAGGACCTTCACACTTTGTCTCTTGTCCGCACGCAGAGTGACGAGCTGCTGATAAAGTGACGACATGAGTCTCAGTGGACGTGTGAAAAATGAATTCCACACCCAAGACTTTAGAAAAAGGAAGACAAGCAAGTTCTGTTTCCAGAGAGGAAGGCACCTACTGATCTGAGGGACTCCCTGCGAAGGCTCAGACGCCTCCTTTCTTACCTTCTCAAAGGCGACGGGGTTCATCTGCACGGCTGAGCTCCTCAGGCAGGGGGAGGACAACGTTCCTTTCAGCTCCTCCAGCCGGGATTTTACTGGTTTGCGCACAAACACACACACACACACACACACACACACACACACACACAAAGAATCACTGGAGACAGTGAGGTCACAGCAAAGACAATCAGCAGGTGAAAAAAAAAACAACGTACCATCTTCGTCACTCTGCTGATTTCTCTCCTCCTCCATCTCCTGGTCGGTGAGATGAATCGGAGTGAACGGCGGCACGCAGACTCGTTCTAGGACGGTTCGGATGGAAGCGCCGTCTCGTGTGCCCCCGATCCCGTAGACTTGCGCATACAGATTAGCCGCTGCCACCACGTAATCTACATGAGTCATCTGAAGTGCAGATAAAAACACCAATAATTCTGGCTCTAGTGTGTAAAAAACTAGAACAAATGTGAAACAGATTCGTAAACATTTGTGTTAATGGAAATATAAACTCAGAATGACTTTTCTTTTTTTAAACATCCTGGACTCACCGAAACACCATTAAATTCATATTTTTTAATATTGTTTTTAATAGTTAAAGAGAACAAAACATTCAGCCCCCCCACACACACAAACTGGCAAAAAAAGGAAAACAGCATAGATTAAGGCAAACCCGGTGTGTAAACTATTCATTAAAATACAAAAAAACAATACAAAAATACAAACAAATAAATACAAAACATATGAGTACGTAAAATTAGGTTAGATGATATTAAATTAAAAAAATAATAGAATTGCTGCAGAGGAGAGATAGATGCTTTATTTGATCTCACAAGAGCAATTCACAAGCGTCGTGTTGGCGACTCAGAAAAAACAAAAAACGTTCAGCGATGAGATACACATCTCTCCTGTGATAATATCACGGAATTCCCTCATATTATCGTGCACGTCACGTAGCGGCAGACTCACTTCAAAAGTAAACGTGGCTCATTTGCACAGTTAAATAAAAAAAAACGAAACGAAAAATAATAGATAAACTAAAACAAATGTGTGTGTAAAAGATTCTAATCTGCATTCTTTTGCCCCTTTAGGTGTGTGTGTGTGGGGGGGGGGGCAGTATTTGAGGAAGAGCCTCTATCAGACCACAGATAGAAAGAATGTACCTAAAATGATGCGGCTGTTGGTCCTGTAATTGTTTGTGCTGCTGCAGGTACTCACGTTGTCGGGGTCAAAGGTCAGCGGGTGAGGGCATCTCTTGGACCCACACCAGAAGGGCAGACCGTCGGCCGTCACCTAGAGAACGTCACACGACAAGTCATCAGCATACAACAGCACAAGGTTTGAGAGCGTCATCTTCTCTTTCTCCCGAGAACGTTTGTGTGTAAATCACATTTGGCCCAATAAACTCCCACAGGAAGACCCCCCCCCCAACACACACACACACACACACACCAATAGTGTTATCTGTGTGTGCTGACTACACAAGCCCAACACAATTTGTTGGGCTGATAAAGTAACAAACGCAACAGGAGCTTTGAAGTTCCAAATGGTCCAAATGTCTGTGTGTGTGTGTGTGTGTGTGTGTGTGTGTGTGTGAGTGTAGTTTTATTCGTTTTCATCCTCACATCTTCTGCTTCTTCTTCATGAAATGTGAAGTTTGATAAATGAGGTCATCACAGGTGACACTTCTTCCCTTTTTCTTGTCACTGACTGTTGCTGTCATTACGGTAATCCCATTCGCTTGGTTGCCAGAGGCCTTTGAGTCAATACCTTAATTGAGTTTATCAGTAAAACTGAAATTGTCATTTCAGGACAAAATTAACTCAGGCTTTTTACAAAACCTGCTTTCTGGAGCGAGCCCCAGACGTTCACGTCTGCGTTCAACACAGCTTCAACAGCAGACGTGATAGGAGGTGATATGAGGACGCACGGGTCGAGCTGTGACCCGGTGACCTCATCACAGTTCCTCAGAGAGGCTGCGGTCAAAACGGACCAAAGCAAACGAGCACAGAGAGAAATGTGGAAGAAGGAGAAAAAATAAGAAGTAGTTGAAACGGTTTGTCACAGTTTCCCCCGTTCAACAGCCATGTTATGACATTTGGTGAAGTGGAGTTTTATGACGTTACGTGATTTAATGACAACACAAACCGTAAACAACGACATCACTGGAGACAAAATGTGTCATTAGGGTCAGAGACATTTCTGAAAAAACCTTGGATTTGGACTTGGACTTTCTTTCTGCCTTCTGCTCATGAAACAGTCCGTCCTAGGACACACGTCTGTCTGTCTCCATTGTTTTTCCTCTGTTTGAAGGTTTTCTCTATCGAGGGGTCAAAGGTCAGAGGGTGTTGTATTGTGTCGACTGCTGTAGTTTTGGCGCGTTACCACCATACAGTTCCAAAACAGCTCGGCTCTATCCGGCTATTTTGCGTTTCCATGCATTACAGCCCCACCTAAAGGCCTGGAGGATGTACTACAGTCCATTCACTGGGGACGAAACTGTGTGGAACACACATCTGATTCTCTCTGTTGGAGATTTGCTGTTGTTCTTCAATAAAGAAAAATGTGTTTTTAGCTGATTTATCAACTGGATAATCGGTAGAATACTAAGTTGGTAAAATAATCGACAGCTGCAGCTCAAAACACACTTCCTACTAAACATGACACATTCATCAGGGATGAGCAGCCATTTCTTCATTACTGAAACGTAAAAAAAAACAAACAAAACAATAAATAAGTATTAGTATTTGTCCACTGAAGTTCAATACCTGCAGACTCCCAATCATACATTTTCTGATCCGGATCTTGTGGAGACAGAGAAGTACCTGCTCGGGGGGGAAGTGATGCAGCAGCTGACAGATGTCGTTGTTGTAGTGCGTCTCCCATTTGCACCGCGCCCAACTCACACAGTCCTCCCAGCTGATTGGACGTCGGCCTCCAGCCGTGGCGTCCAACAAGCTGCTGCACACGTCCCCGAGGACGTCCAGCGCTTCAGCATCTCCGTGGCCCAGAGTCCGCTCCACAAAGTCAGCATCTCTGGAAGAAACGACAGCAGATGAAAGAAAAGACAAGATGTCGCCTCGTGCTCTTCGGGTCCAGAAACAACTGATGTCGACTGAACGAGCTGAACTGGTCTGGACTGAACGTGAACGTTTCCACTCACGGCTGAGGCCACACGAGAACATTCCAGCAGGTGTAGAACAGGAAAGTCTGTGTGATGTGTACAAGTGTGTACAAAGTGTGTGAGCGCGGAGCAACGTGTGAGAGATAAAAATGAAGTTGAATGAAGTTCATTTCAGACTTCTTCTAATGAACAAATCGGATTTTAAAAAAAATCAAATTAACATAATACCTCACATAAACATAAAAAGATTAAATTTAAAACTTTTAACAACACAAAATAAAAGATGAGATGGAAAAGATGAAAAAATACCTTACAGCTGCTGAAAAATATTATAATGATAATAATATAAAATTAAACAATAATATATCACTTTTTTTTAAACGAGATCAGGTTATTTTCAAATAACAACAAAAAAAAAAGATTTAAAAAATTTTTTTTTAAAGATCTTACCTCAGGAATGCGTTCACATTCTCAGGAGTGTGTGAGAACAAACTCTCAAACTGCTCTCTGGCCCACTGCAAGAAGCACCATGTCACACAAATTCTTTGTTTGTTTGTTTTTGTAAATTTTGTTACATCTGCTGCTTTGGACTTTAACTGATGCACTATATCGTGTATTTATTTTTATTATGTGTACGACATAATAGTAGGAGAGAAGAAAAACGGATCGGCCATGTTGAGAATAGTTTATCATGAAGTAAAGCTCCGTCTGCTTTTGAACCTGCAGCGTGTGCTCGATGCGGTGAGGGAAGTTCTTCAGCGTGCACAGAGGGATTTCCTGAGCCGAGCTGGATCCGTCGGGTCCGTACGAGGCCGTCAGATGTGGAACCACCACCAGCGTGTGACCTTTGCTCCCCAGAGTTCCTCCGTCCAGCAGCGGCTTCTGGTGCTGCACACACCGCTGGTCCAGATACACTCCTGTGCAGCAAACACAACACCAACGCTCACGCCACGGCTCCTCAGCGTCATGACGAACGCCGCTGGTGTGTGTGTGTGTGTGTCCTCACTGGATTCCACGCTGTCGACAGCGGCCACCACTCCATCCAGACCTGAGAAGAAGTCGTAGTCGTAGACGTGTTCGCTCTCGGTGCCCACACGGTTCTGGTGAGCTGTGACGTTCATCTGCGGGTTCATCAGCTGAGCCGCCTTCGCCGCAACCTCCGACTTTGACTTCTGTTGAACGACAGCGAGTGAGGTTTGTGCGCAGTCGGGGGAATCTTGTGTGTGTGTGTTTATGTCAGTATTATTTTATCCTCATTTGTTTGTATTTACCTTGTGTAACCCTTCCTGGAAGTTGACAGAAGCCATGTTGCTGTCATTGTGGTAATCCTATTTGCTCTTTTTTTCGCTCACGTTTTCAGCTTTCATGACTTTTTCAGGCTTTTATCATGGCAACAGCTTTCAGCCAATGTCTGATGTTTTCTGATAATGTAATCGTCAGGTAACTATGGTAGTCCAAAGTATAAGTAAATACATGGCCGATGACAATGGTGTCATTGATGCACAGAGTTTAAAGGAACTGAAATAAACAGACCTTTAAAAGGTGAACCAATACATCCGGTACTGTCCAGAAACAGAAGTATTCGGGGCGTCACGGCGGTAGAATGTCACATGTAAACAAACACCAGTCAGCGATGTGTTACATAAGTTGTTTGGACGCTGATTGTTGTTTACTCAGAGATCGTCGGTGTGATATCCTCAGAAAATAAACTGAGAAGTACAAACGATGGCGGTGAAGTAACCAGAGGTGTGTGCGTGTGTGTGTGTTGTCACCCCGATGTCCTGCGTTCGGAACAGAAACTGTCGGTTCAGGTTGGACTTTTCGATGAAGTCCATGTCCGTCAGGGTGACGCGACCTTCCTCTCCAGCGCCGAGTCCCATGAGGGCGAAGTTCTTCAGGAGCTCGCAGCCGATCGCGCCGGCGCCCACCTGAGAACGTTCAAGCAACCCCAGGCACACTTATGGCCTCACCATTCCACACGCATTCACATTTCTGTGCTGCAAACACACAATTAATTCATCTTCAAGCAGTAAAGAAGCAAAGAACAGAATTCACTTTCTGAAACATTTCACGTGCAAGTATAAACTAATATAACATGAGGGGATTTAGCACTGAACACACCGCCAATCATGTTGTGTTACTGGGTGCACTGCGCCCCCTGCTGGACATATAGCAAACCTGCACTCACCAGGAAATACTTTTGGCAGCCGAGCCTCTGCTGGAAGTCGGGGCCAAACACAGCGATCTGTCCGTCGTACCTGGAGTTTCTCTGCCAAAGGGAACAGAGGATCGGTCTGATGGAACGTTCCGGGCGGAGACCTGTGAAAGCGTCTGTGAACATACGGCTGAGAAGGCGCGCGGGGCCAGGTGGTTGTCCTCGTCCTCCTCAGGCAGACACTCCAGAGCATCGAAATACAGCCACTGCTGAAGAGGTGTGAACTTGTGGCTGCACGCCTGCGGAAGCGTCCAGAACAAACGGACTGCCTGCACCGATCAATCGCAAACATCACGGCCGCTCAGGGACCAACTCACCTTGATGACCTCCTGCGCCGCCAGTCCTCCGATGAAGGCGTTGACCGGAGCCAGGTCCCCCCGAGCTGTGTGGGAAAACCGTCTGATCGCAGCCTCGTCCAGCTGTTCCAGCTGCGCCGCCGCGTTCAGCTTCCTCACCATGGCGAGCAGAGCATCGGCGTCCGACTGCAACAACACGTGAAGTCAGTCCCGCTCTGATCGCCAAACTGAGCCCGACTGGGGCCGCAGTACCAACCTGTGACTGAGGGCCGGGGAGTCGCCGCTCGCGCTTCACGAAGCTGTGCAGAGCTTGAAACGCCAAGTGGAGACTGGGATGTCGCCATTCTTTCGCATGATCGGACATTTTCAGCAGCTGGAGGTCTGACAGAGCCTCGCTGAGCGGTTTCTGGGGGAGGGAGGGGGCCAGGGGTAGGACAGTACGTAGAAACGTAGGTAGGAAAGTAGGCAGGCAGAAATGAAATTAGATTGAATGTAAGTAGGAAAGTAGGCAGATATTTAGGCATGAATGAAAATAGGTAAGTAGGGATGTAGGATGTAAGTAATTTGGTAGGAAAGAAAGTGGGTGGGGCAGGATGAACACATACAGTATGTTAACTATAAAACATTTAACGGAAATAACAAAAATGGAAAGTGAAAGAAATGAAGGAACTAGAAAGTGTCCACGTACAAAATGGACCGAGCAGGACTCTTTGACCTCTGTCACCACGCCCCCCCAATCATACTCAGAGAACTCAGAGGTGTCGCAGATGCTGAAAGAGTACAGACCTAGTGGGGGGGGGGGGTTACCGTTAGATAACGGCTGACACGGTGGTCAGTAAAAAGAAGCAGCAGCACTGACTGAGGACTGTGATCTCCACTGGACCGAAGGTGTTGACCTCCGTCATCCCTCCGACCTCTGAGAACGTAACTTTACAACCGTCTGACAAACGATGAGCGTCAGTGCAGGTCACGACCCCCGGCTTCCCCTGAAACACAAACACACACATCAGGACGGACGCCCCGCTGGTTGGAGGCAGAACGCATGTTGGCAAGAACATCTAGGTGGAGGGACATCGACTGTCAGGAACAGCAGGAACCGTGATCGACAGAGGGAGACAAGAGGGATGAACAGGAACAGAGATCAACCAGCAATCAACAGGGACGAAGGTGAACAGGAACAAAGATCAACAAGAACAGAGATCGACAGGAACAGAGATCTACCAGCGATCAACAGGAACAGAGATCAACAGGAACAGAGATCGACAGGAACAGAGATCAACGGGAACAGAGATCAACAGGAACAGAGATCAACAGGAACAGAGATCAACAGGAACAAAGATCAACAAGAACAGTGATTAACGGGCAAATAACAGGAACAATAACCAACCAGTGATCAACGATAACAGTAATCAACCAGTGATCAACGATAACAGTAATCAACCAGTGATGAACTGTAACAGTAATCAACCAGGGATCAACTGTAACAGTAATCAACCAGTGATCAACGATAACAGTAATCAACCAGTGATCAACGATAACAGTAATCAACCAGTGATCAACGATAACAGTAATCAACCAGTGATCAACGATAACAGTAATCAACCAGTGATGAACTGTAACAGTAATCAACCAGTGATCAACTGTAACAGTAATCAACCAGGGATCAACTGTAACAGTAATCAACCGGGGATCAACTGTAACAGTAATCAACCAGGGATCAACCAGCGATGGGCCAGCGATCAGCCAGTGGTTAACAGAAACAGTGATTGACCACGTCTGACCTGTCTGATGAGGGAACAACTCATTCCTCCCTCACCGCTGCTCGTTCACCTG
>CAAKHB010000388.1:20687-31527 GCA_901007665.1 Aeoliscus strigatus | reverse complement strand
TGTCAGGAACAGCAGGAACCGTGATCGACAGAGGGAGACAAGAGGGATGAACAGGAACAGAGATCAACCAGCAATCAACAGGGACGAAGGTGAACAGGAACAAAGATCAACAAGAACAGAGATCGACAGGAACAGAGATCGACAGGAACAGAGATCAACAGGAACAGAGATCAACCAGCAATCAACAGGGACGAAGGTGAACAGGAACAAAGATCAACAAGAACAGAGATCGACAGGAACAGAGATCAACAAGAACAGTGATTAACGGGCAAATAACAGGAACAATAATCAACCAGTGATCAACGATAACAGTAATCAACCAGTGATCAACGATAACAATAATCAACCAGTGATCAACGATAACAGTAATCAACCAGTGATCAACGGCAACAGCGATGGATCATCAATCGTCCGGCGATCAACCAGGGATCAACCAGCAATGGGCCAGCGATCAGCCAGTGGTTAACAGAAACAGTGATTGACCACGTCTGACCTGTCTGATGAGGGAACAACTCATTCCTCCCTCACCGCTGCTCGTTCACCTGAGCGAGGCTCATTTCAACTACCGCCACTAGGTGTCAGCAAATTCCCCATCGTTCTTAGTCTTGTATATACCTTCAGTCAATAGTCTCACATTAACAATGATAAATATCTAAAGACATAAATACACAAATAGATACATACAACGTTACCTTGGAGATACTTTGGATCAGTGCAGACGCAGGTTGTTCTCCATCTCGGTCCAACACCTCAAACTCCTCCCCAAAGTCACAGAACAGCTGACTGCAGAAGAAGACGACTCATCGGAGGACGACGGCACCGGTCCTTGGGTTTGAGTGGTACTCACCCACAGAGTCCTCTGGTGTCGGCCACGATCAGCCTGATCCCGTGTGCATGACAGAACTCACCCAGACGCTTCTGCTGCTCCAGAGGGGAGTCGGTGAGAACGACCACCTGAAGTAGGAGGATCGTCACGAACAAACAGCTCGTTTACACCAAATATTTTCTCCTATTTGAAATTCCATCAACACATTCATTCATTAGCCATTCATTAATGGTGGTTTTCTTCTGGATATAGATCCAGAACTATTGACGGTACAACAAATCTCTTCACACTTGTAATGGCCATTTTTGTGTTTGTCTTTGGGTGTGTTGGACACTAATTCGTCTACAAGAGGGTGCAGTTGTTTGAGGGTCATTGTGACGACGTATTTAAGGAGGAACCTGTACTCAGATCAGGTGTTTCTACACGAAGCACGTATGTTTTCTGACTGCTACACAAAGCCAACCACTGACTGAGTCATGGACCTTAGCGCTCAAATGTGTATTTTTTGTAGAACAGGTGTACACAGCGAGCGCGTCAGCCCTTCAGTCGCCCGTCAACGTAGCTTTGGACTCAGCTGCTGTAACACTGACTCAGCAGACTTTCAGTTAGAATCTGGTGTCAGTTCATGTCTTTGTCTTAATCCCTGAAAATCCACCAGCACCAGAGTATTTCCTGTTCTGATCATAGGATCCAGGATTTAGTCAGGATCCAGATCAAACTTTGATAGATCAGAGAACCGACAGACAATGGATCCTGGAGAAGGTCCCGGTCTGATCCCTTTATGTTCACCCGTTCACTCCAGCATGAACCGAGACCCGTGACCCAAGCAAGATGGAGATGATGAATGAATAACTGTTCCTTGTACCTGGAACTTCAGCAGCAGCTCCTCGTCCAGAGGTCCGGTGTGAGCCGACACGCACACACGTGGGTTCAAGGCAGAAAGCTGCTGGAGGGAACACATGGCTCGGTTCTGACCCACATGTGACTCAGAGAGGAAAAACTGCAAAAAATTACACAAGAATAGAACCGAGTTCAAACGTCGTAAGAAGTTTATTTGTTAAAAAAAGAGGATAGAACCAATTCAGAGCAAAAACAAGACAAGAGAGATAACAACTGAAAAGACAGAAGAGTACACACGTGCTACAATAAAAGTTACAGTGGTTTTAAGACCGAGAGAGTGAAAGTGAATGTAAATATTCTCACATATGTACTGAGGAGTTCATTTCCAAGTAATCAGCTTCAAAGAGGCGAATGAAATCATGTAGCCGGGGCAAAGATCCTGTTCAGATTTGAACTCGCTGAGTCAGTACCTGGGATGACAGGTCCGTCCACTGTGTCTGTCCTTCGTCCTGGACCGTCACGGACTTCACCCCGGACAGGATCACGTTCTTGGCGACCTCCACCCCCAGACCCCTCAGACCCGAGATCAGGACGCTGGCTCCGCCCAGACGCTGCATCGCCTCCCGGCCCAGCACGTACCTGCAGACAGGATGTACTACAGTACTACTACTACACTACAGTACAACTACGGAACGGTACACACTATAGTACACTGGTATAAATACAAAGTCTGCAAATACACAGATGAGTGTGGAAATCAAACAATATGTCGGCTGGCAGTGAATACTGAACGAATACTGGACTGAATGTACATAAAACTGAATGTAAATAATACTGAATGTACATAAAACTGAATGTAAATAATACTGAATGTACATACAACTGAATGTTTATAATACTGAATGTACATACAACTGAATGTAAATAATACTGAATGTACATAAAACTGAATGTTTATAATACTGAATGTACATACAACTGAATGTAAATAATACTGAATGTACATAAAACTGAATGTTTATAATACTGAATGTTTATAATACTGAATGTACATAAAACTGAATGTAAATAATACTGAATGTACATAAAACTGAATGTAAATAATACTGAATGTACATACAACTGAATGTTTATAATACTGAATGTACATACAACTGAATGTTTATAATACTGAATGTACATACAACTGAATGTTTATAATACTGAATGTACATACAATTGAATGTAAATTACGTGTTTACTTACAGTTGCCGAGAGTAAAATCCCTCATCTATTTCACCTACGTGTGACATGTTGCAGCAGATTTATCTGACCGACGAACTCCAAACCAAGAACAGAAATGACTGGAGGAAGGGAGGAAAGACATTTCACTTTCGTTTAAGAGTTCCAGACGTGGATCTGTGACGTCACTCGGTTCCGGAAGCAAACTTTTGCGCGGGATGTTGGCAAACTTTTGCCATTCGCGTAAGTTTCGGTGGACTCAACTTCAGGTTTTAGAAGGGTGTGTGTGTCTGAGTATGGTGTCACATCTTTTCGTGGAGCCATAAATCTGCGTCACACCACTCTGTCACTCGTGTCTGTCGTTTAGTTTATGTTACACCTATATTCATAAATTGTATTTTTTTTTCCTTTTATGAGTCAGTTTGTAAGAGTGTCAAACATTTGTTAAAGTTTCTGCGCCTGCGTCGATCCTGTTGCATTGTGGGTAATGTAGGCAGCAGCCTGTCCTCACACGCGCTGTCCTGACGCCCTCTGGACTCACATCCTCTGTCTTCTCTCCACCTGCCCTTTAATCCTCTGTCCTGCTGACAAAAAATTGAGCAAAAACATTTTCATCCATCAAGTGAATTGACACAAAGTGTAGCTTTTTTTGGGGGAGGAGGGGGTTTGGATACATTTTTCTTCGCAGCCAGTGTTGATCCTGACTCCCTCAGTCCCTCTCTCCGAAAATTCCATCTCTTAATAAGAATATTGGTCTTATTCTAATTTAAATGTTTAAATGTGTGTGTGTGAATGTTTGGTGGTGTCAGTCCGTCTGCCCCATGCAGGGCAACTGTGGCAACAGTGAGCGAATAACGGATCCACTGTGAAGCATCTTTGGGTAAAAGCTCCATATAAGATGGATCCATTATTATTGTCATTACTATTATGATAAAGTTCTAGTTAAACAGCAATCTCTTTACACTTAAAATAAGACATGTCACCTGAAATGTGTATCTGTTCCGTCACTTTTCACTTTTTTCAAACAAATTTTCACTGAAAATAGGAGGGAAAAAAAATAGACCAGCTTTTTTTATTACAACCAAAAGAATCTTGCTCCATAGTCATATTCTTTTTCAGTTGATGGGTCCCTGTGTCCTCCCACCCTGTGTTTCTGTGTCTCCGGCCTGCATCCAAACATTCATTGGTTCCATCATGTCCTCTGCAGTACAAACAGTCAGGAGCACGTTCCCCCAAGGACGGATGTGTGGTGTCAAACCAAGATGCAAAGGAAGCACATTTCACTCCGGGCGGCTGATTAATCGCTTGTGTGTCATTAACATGCGAGGTGAGCTCCCAGTGGAGGAACACATCTGTGGGATCATCTCAGCAGACCTGGAGACGGTGTTAGCTGCACCTGCAAAGCTCCAGAAGCCTGGGCCAAGTCCCATCCAGCATGTTGGAGGACGCAGAGGACAGAAGGTGGAGGAGATGAAGCTCAGGCTTGTTTTTTAGAGTTTCATCAATCCACTTCTTGGAAGAAGGTTGTGAATGAAGAAAATGGCGAGGGACATGATGGAGCAGGAGGTGGGGGACACGGAGCTGGTGGGGATGGGACTTCGTGTCTCCGTGTCCCCTGCACAAATTGCTTTCTACATCCTGCTGGTGCTGCTGGGCATCCTGGGTAACGCCACCGTGATCGCAGTGATCGGTAAAGGCGTCATCATGGACCGCAGCGGCGGACGCAACTCGGACATCATCATCATCAACATGGCGCTGTCCAACCTGCTGGTGTCGCTGATGAGGAACACGCTGCTCGTCATCTCAGACACTGGAATCGAGGTATGAGGACACTTGTTAGCATCAAGGGCTTTTTGTTCTGTGAATACGATAACTGATATGGGCTTGTTGTATGTGACAAATACGATATTTGAACCGGAAATTCGATGTAGGCCTGATACACGTTTTAAATTTGACGTTAAGTTATTGCTAACAGATTTCTAATATCAGCTTTAAATTTTCCAACTTGGGAATTTGAACAAGGAAAGTTTCTGGGTGTTTGCCGCAAAAATACACCTCAGATGTGGTGTTAGCAGATGATCATACAAAGCTCCTGCGTCTTTTTGTCCTCACAGCTCTACTCCTCCAAGGAGTGGTGTCAGTTCCTCATGGGCGTGTGGGTGTGGCTGCGATCAGTCAACGTGTGGTCAACGCTGTTCCTCAGCGCCTTCCACCTGCAGACCCTGAGACGAGTGGCCCCCACTAGCCTGGGCTTCCACGGGCCCCGGGGTGTTCCCATCACCCTCCTGCTGAGTCTGGGTCTCATCTGGTTGATCAACTTCATCTACTCCATCCCTGCACACATCTTCTCCACCAGTGGTGACGTGAACAGCACAGAGGTGCGAGCCTGACGCGGGCGGAGGCTCAGGATGATTGGAAAAGCTGTCAGTTTTATGAGACACCAGCTCATCAGGGCCACACAAAGGACAGACGACCATTCACACTCATATTCACACCGATGGGTGACTTACAGTGACCAATTAACCTCGGCATGATTTCGAAGCTGAAGAACCTAGAGAGAACCCACGTGGACACGAAGGATCCCAGGCCAGGAATCAAAGCAGGGACCTTCTGGCTGTGGTTGGATTCCTGGCCTGGGGGTCTTTCTGTTTGACCACTTTATTTAAATCGATTTATTAAAGAATTTGCAACGATCAGGTACCCAGAAAGTACGCAGGTTTTTCATACCAAAAGCTCAGATCCACTTATGCTCCTGTTTCTCCTACAGTCATGTGGAAAGAGATTATTTTGGCCCAGAAATGAAGATTTGAAATGAGAATTTGGAAAGTTTAAATCTCCTGTGAAAACAATCCTTTACTCATGTGAACAAATTATAAATAGTAGAATATATGAATCAAATTATACATAACTGCAGAAACAAAAATATTGTTTGTCATTCTGTGTTCAGCAGATGTGCAGACACATTCTGCTGAGTCATGATTCATATTACTCATCCAGCTTCATGAGATACTATATGAGATGTTTGACAATCTGCTCCTCGGCGAAGGGCATGTTGTCGCTGATGCTAGAATGCTCCTTGGTTAGGTTCAGACAAAAATCAAGCAAAATTCAAATCAAAGTGTATGCCTGAGCTGCTTTCCTCGGCGGATATGTAACGTAGATGATGTTTCCCTCGTCGTCCTCTCTGTCAGACTCTGATGCTGGTGAGCAGCACAACACGCCCCCTGCTGGGCTGTGTGTGGAACTTCCCCACTGCCTACAGCGGCCTGGCCTACGCCACCACGTCCATGGTGATCCATGAAACCATTCCCATCCTCCTGATGACCCTGACCAACCTGGCGTCTCTTTACACGCTCTACACGCACGGTAGGATGCGCGGTTCGCTGCAAGACACACCCGTCATCAAGCGAGTGCCAGCTGAGAGACGGGCAGCGAAGGTGAGTTGTACCTAAAACCTGCATTTGAAGCAACATTTTTATCCTGTGTGACGTTCTTCTCGTCGTTCGTCCAGGTGATCCTGGCTCTCATCATGCTCTTCATAGCATCCTGGGGCACCAGCATCATTTCTGTCAACTACTTTAACTACAACCGCGGTTCCTCGGCTGAGTTCCTTCTGGTCATCGCTCGTTTTGCCAACATCATCTTCATCGCCATGTCTCCAGGTGTGCTGGCCATCGGCCACCGGCGGTTGCGTTCTTTCATCAAGTCTCTGCTTTCTCATTGACGTTGCAGAGGAATGAAAGAAAAACTACCGTGATTCATCCAAACTGAGCCTCATAGATCACAAACACAAAGGAGATAGATGGCTGTGGCTAATGTAAGGTCATTGGCCTTATTGTGGCAATACTGTATCGTTACAGACGCAACAAGTATTTTATTTTATTTTATTTTTTATGGAACTGTCTGATGTTTTGTGCTCAAGTCACATGATTTAAATCTGCATTAATACAGTTTACTAGTTTTCGAGGGTTTCATTTTGAGATACGTTTGTAAGTTTAAGATTAAAAACCAATAACAGAGTACATAAAGTGGTACAGTAAGTTTGTTTGGTGCTGTGTGACATGTTTGAGTACATTTTATTGAATTTCAACATTTTGGTTGAAATTTTAAACTGAATTTTTTTTTTTGGCTAAACAACTTTGTTGCAAACAAAACAGTAAAAACACCCAAAATATCACAATAGTGAATATATACCAACATTGTAATATATATTTTATGATACTGTATGAAAAATGCAATGAAATGAACAAAATCTTTATTTCTTTGATCAGATCAGAAAGATATTTGACAACACTGATTTGTTTCCTTCCATCTGTACTCCAGCTCATAGAAACAGTTTGTGGAAACCCAAGAGTTCTTTACACAAAAGGAACATTTTAAAATCAACCTGCAAACTTATTCCAGCTGATACAAATACCTTTGACAACTCATTCAGACTTTTTGAGTAACAGAACAGGAAGAGATAAAGGCTTAGACAGTTTAAGCCCTGATGGAAACATCTGAGCAAACACGTATCTGTGACTGGTTCTGAAACGTGAAAATGTCAAACAGATAAAGCCTGAGCACGTCACTGGGTTCAAATCTTTATTTTTT
This sequence comes from Aeoliscus strigatus, assembly GCA_901007665.1. NCBI lineage: Eukaryota > Metazoa > Chordata > Actinopteri > Syngnathiformes > Centriscidae > Aeoliscus > Aeoliscus strigatus. Next base: position 24,047 of record CAAKHB010000388.1, on the reverse strand, counting down.
CCCTCCATCTCTGCCTTTCTGTTTTCTCTGCTCACACGTTGTCTTTGGGGGTTTGTCGACCACTCCCGGACTGTTACTGTGCCGTTTGAGAACTTTGGACCAGTCCAATATCATTCCCATGATCCTCCTCCTCAGCTTGCCGTGTCCCAGCGCCACCACCATGGGACTGAATCCGACAAACAGCGAGGCAGAGAAATGGGATACCGTCAGCAATCCTTCGGCGTGGTGTCCTCCATCGTGGTTGTAGTACGTCACCGCCGCCACCTGCAGCACCCAGCAGATGACAAAGAGCGACACCAGCGACATGATGACGTTCGCTGCTTTTCGTTCCGAGGATAGGTGTTTGTCTAGCTCCCCGCGGGTCGCGCCGGGATCCCCGCTCGACGTCACCGCTCTGATGTGCTTTGCCAGAGCATGCAGCGTGGCCAGGTTGGTGCAAACCATCAGCACCAGCGGCAGCACCTCATTGAGTGCCAGGGAGGCGGAGGCAAAGGCAGCGCCCTGCTTGGGTGACGGGAACTCCCATATGCAGCCCAGCAGAGGCCTGGTGGTGCAGCTGATCACCATGAGCTCCACCGTGGCATTGCCGTGAACATGGGTGGTGTAGACCAGCGCCGGGGTAGAGAAAACCAGATTAGCCCCCCACACTAGCCCCAGAACAATCCAAACCCGCCGCCTCTCCTGCTGCAGGGCGAGGGGTCCAAAGGTCACACGCTGTCGCCTCAGGGTGGTGCAGTGGAAGACGCTGAGCGCCAGAGTCACCCAACAGCCCACGGCTCGCCACCACACCCACAGCAGCATGAAGACGCGGCACCATCCAGGAGACAGGGTCACATCCAGGCCCAGGTCGGACACAAAGATGGGCACCGTGCGAAAGAGCGAGGTCAGCAGGTTGGCCAGGGACAGGTGAACCAGGATGGTGTCGGAGGGAGGGAGTCGGCGGTACGGACTGTCAGACGCTGACTGAAACACCTGCAAGTGAAGATGACAGGAAGAAACACTGAGACCGATCGTAGCATTGAGCAGCTCAGTTTATAGTGTTGTAATCAGGACCAGATCCTACCACGAACAAAACAAGACCAAAAACAAGTCAAGACCAAGGCCAGAGCCCAAGTAAGACCAGGAGCAGAGCCTTCTACGAGCAAGACAAGACCAAAAAACAAGTCAAGACCAAGACCAGAACCTCAGTAAGACCAGGACCAGAGCCTCAGTAAGACCAGGACCACAGCCAACTCCAAACAAGACCAAGACCAAATGTTTTGAGGCGTCGGTCTTGAGTCAAGACCATCATCAGAGCCGAAGTCAAGACCAAAGCATTGATCTTCTAACATGAGACCATTTTCAATGCCATCACTGTATTGACGTTTATTATTCCAAATTTGAATTATCCACATTTAAGTTGGCTTAAGTTAGCTCATTAACAAAATAGCTTAGCTTCTGACAAATGAAAAGGGCTCATACTGACAAATTCTTGTTGTCAAGTGTTAAGATGGGTATGGGGGCAGTTTCATACCCAAAGTCTAAGTCCAGGTCGTCTGCGACCGAGACAGGACGGAGTAAAAATGAAGTTGATTCCGAAACTAGACCAAGACCTTGAAAATGTTGTCTTCAAAGCGATCTCCAGTACTACAACACTGTCAGTTAGCAAACCGAGTGCTGCGACTTCTCTCACCACATGGATGACCAAGATGTTCCCTATGATCCCAGAGAAGACCAAGAGGCCAAACAGAATAGCGTCAGCCGTGAGGACCTCGGACATGGCATCAGATGCATGCTGGCATGGTTTGCTTGTTCTTTCTCACAGAGGTGTGTGAAGCTTCGCAACAAGCCCAATGAAATGTTCCCCCTGCTCTTTTATAAACACACCGACACATTCACGTCTGCTGACTGGACTCAAGGTCCATTAGGCCGAATGATGCGTCATAACAGCAGAGGCCAACATTTTCCAACACGCTTCAGTCGTCTCTTCACCTGAGTGTTAATAAGTGCGGCCGTTATCAGCCGTGCACCCATTTCCCCATTAAACTTGCTGAAATGGACGCACACAGATCTGCTCATTAGTTTTCCACTGGCTCGTATTACATGTACCAGTGACTGCTGATCACACAGATTTCACCAGTCTGACGCAGCGTTACAGTCTCATTAGTCAGCTGTTCATGTGTTCTCTTGCTGCTAATTGTTTGCTGCGTTGCCAGAGTTTCCTCTTGGGGATAATTGCTCATCTCACATAAGTACTAAATAATCTATTGGATGTTCTTTGTAATTAGTTCTTTCACCTGAACTCAAAATGCAATGTGATGTGATCCCCTGCGATACTTATTGTTGTGAAAGAGATTATAATTTTGTGTCTGTTTTCCATTTCCTTCCGTTTATCCGTCTGTTAGCAATTTTACACAAAAAACTGCTGGTCAGATTCTTAGATAAATTTTGCTCCGAGTTCAGAATCCAAGATGGCGGCAGTAGCACAGTATTGTCTGTGGGTGTAAACTGTGTTTCACTGCACCACCATTTCATCCATTGTTTTTGTCATTGTACATACCAATTGTTTTTGTAATCATGGTCCATGCTTTGGACAGGAAGTGGCAAACAGAACATGCCTCAGCCAACGTGTAACTCGATCCAACTTCTGAATCCAAGATGGCGTCAGTAGTTCGGTATCATCTGTTGGTATAAAATGTGCTTTTACTGTGTTTGTATCATTTTGGTCAATGACTCGTACACACAAAACTGTTTGATTTGTTGTCGGTGGCGTTGTCACGGTGTAGCTGTATGTGCGATACCACCAAATGTGTTGGTTACACGCTAACACTAACAACGATCCTTGAGCGCCCTGAATCAATCTCTGTAAAGTTCTCTAGAGACCTGACAATGAGCAGCTGATTTGAATTAGGTGTGTAGGAGCAGGGTGACATGTAAAACGTGCAGCAGAGGTAGTTCTGGAGGACCGGTTTGGGCACCCCTGAACTGCAACTATGCTAGCTAATACAACCTGTTGTGATTAACGATGGACCCGTCGTTCAAAAGTACATATCTTTTGCGTTACGAACTGTACTCAATCACTTGCTGGGAAGATGTGTTCGTTTCACAGTTCAGCTGAGTGGAATCCGGTTGAACCTGATTCCTGATTCCTGGTCCCCTGACATGAATCCATCACTCTCTGAAAAAGGAACTCACACTGAAAACGAAACGAGTACATACTGCAGTATGGATGCTAATGATTCAGTACACCGACAAGAACTGTTTTGCCATCCCAAGCTGTGATGAACCTTAGTTTTCAAAAACAGTTACCTCGTATATCCCAACAGGAATGAGAATATTATGGGGGTGTTGGGGGGGGGGGGGGTTGGGGGGGGTGGTGAA
>CAAKHB010000388.1:1420-20667 GCA_901007665.1 Aeoliscus strigatus | reverse complement strand
GAGGGGAGGGGGGGGGGGGGGGGGGGGGGGGGGGGGGGGGGGGGGGGGGCTGGTTGCTGAAATTCCTCCTCCCACCGTGTCGGCGCTGGTCTCTGCAGACACCTAAAGCCTTCGTGTGGGATGATGATGATGATGATGATGATGATGGTGATGATGACTCACGCACCGACCGATGATGACTACAAATATTCGGTGCACGAGCGCTTCGCGGCGCGCGCCCCATCCACGTGCACTCTCGCCGCCGGAGCCTTGACGTCAAAAACAGGACAGGAAGAAGAAGAGGAGGAAGAAGGGCACATCTGATGGCAGCATAGTCGGGTCCCCTCGTCCCTGACGACCACAGTAAGTGATGCTGTCATAGATGTCTGTTCTAAATTGAAAGACTGTTGTGTGAGTCGAGACACACGCGCGCACGCGCACGCACACACCGACATACATCCACTCACCCTGTCAGCTCTTCGCGTGATTAAATGTTATTTCTGTCACAGATGCATCCTCACTCCTCCTCTCGCCCATCGCCTGCTACAGAGAGAGATGTCGTCGTGTGCACGAAAGCTGAGCTGATTGTTTGGCCAGTCATTTTGTGAGTGTGTGTGTGTGTGTGTGTGTGTGTGTGTATGGTGTGTGTGTGTGGCGAAGAATCTGAGAGGCAGTGGGATGAAGAGCCAACAACGACTCGCCTTCTCTGCACTCCTGCTCTGCACCTTACACCAGGCGGCTGCTGGCTCAGCATCAGCATCCACGTCCCCATCAGATGAGAGAGGCCGGCTGAGACACCGCAGCCATGGCGATCACAGCCGTGAACCAAAGAGCCAGGAGGCGTCCGGCGCCCGGTCGAGCAGCTTCTCCATGAACGCCAGCAGAGGCGACATTACCACTGTGATCCCTGATGGGTCTGGGGAGCCGGCGCTGTGTGCCTACCGAATGATGGAGAGAGGCATCGGGGGCCAGCTGTGCTTCCGCCACACGCTTTCAGGGTACAAGTGTCACAAAGGAGACTGCAGGTCAGTCGTGTCCTTTGGGAGCTTGGTGGCCAACGTCCTCATGAACGGCAGTGTCCTGTTGCAGTGGTCCACCGGTCAGAGGAACGACACCGGGACCAATTCCACACGAGAAGAAACTCTGAGATCCACCAGCACTGTTTCCGGCCGCCGCCGCCACAGACGAGGAGGCTTTGAGCTGAGCTGCTGGTGGAACGGGAGCTACACTCAGTTTGAGTGTGCCGGCGTCCATCTTGGCTCCGGCTGCACTGACTTTCTCCTCAACGAGCTGCACGAGAACATCCCCTACCGCATCTGCCTGCGCTCCCTGACCCGCCACGACCCCCCGGCTGGGACACCCGACCCGCGGGACTGCGTGGAGTTCACCCTGCCGCCCTCTGGGATGCAGGACATAGTGATCGCCATGACAACAGTCGGGGGAGCCATTTGTGTGATGTTGGTCATCATCTGCTTGCTGGTGGCATATATCACAGAGAACATCATGAGCCCCGCAACGCAGCACTCGTACTCCTACCGCACTCACTCCCGCCACTAGAAGAAGCAGGAACACATGTGTCTACTCTGGTGTCCCGGTCTCCCACCATCCCCGTCGGTCTCTGCGTGTAAAGATTCTTCCGTTAGATATTCTGATGCGAATATGAATCAAAGCACAACAGCGTGCGACCTCTGGCACTGAACCAACAGTGTTGGTTGTTCACCTGTGTGCAGTCGTTCACTGTCCTGACGGTTTCCTGTGATCCAGTCTGCCGGTTGGTGAGCTGGCAGCATTTATACAGCAATAGATTGAATGAGTCGGAAACAGCAGCATCTTGTGTCACGTGCTGGTGGTGAAGGTTAGTATTAAATAACTTTGGGGGGTTTTACCCATTTCAAATGCGTCTACTTTTGCTTTTAGTTTTGCATACGTGTATGTATGTGTACCCTGGTGTGAAGGGCAAAATAATCTGCTGTACAATCCCACAAATACTGTGCCGAACCTTAGTTACAATGCCCTGCTGTTAGTGAATAAAGTGTCACGGGGTCCTTTCCAAAACAGGACTGTGTTTTCTTTTGTGTGCGTGTGTGTATCTGTCACCTGGAATCTGCTGCAGCAAAACCGAAACGTGTAACCCGAGCGAGCGGGAGATGATGAATGAATGAATCTGTGTGTCGTGTTTAACGTTTCTGTTAAGAGGAATGACACACGAACAACAATCGTAATCCGACATCGTCATGAGACACACAGACAATATTCGTGTCACGAAATTTGGTTTCTCATATCTGTGTTGTTGCTTACTGGGTGCATAAACTCAACTACTACAAAAAAGTGAAAAGTGAAAATGAAAAAACGTCAGACTCCTTTTAACAGTTTCCAAAAAAATCACTAACTGAAAAAGTCTGCTGGCTATACATCTTCATGAATGTGTCATGATGGACCCAACAGAAACGAAATATGGAGGAACTTACTTATTATGACTAGCAGTAGTAGTAGTCATAGTAGTATTGTTGGTGTTGGGGTTAAAGTGCCCACTTTCTCAAATAAATATATAGACAAAATATCTTTTTTTAAATTCATTAAAAGGATAAATCAGTGTCAGTAGTATTGTTGTTGTTAAGTTGCTCAATCCATCAAATAAATTGACAAATTATAAAAAAAATATATTTAAAATAAAGTTAATACAGATAAATTGATACACTTTATATCTCCCGAGAGAAATTCACATTTTTCCCCATCAAATCTCTCTGACAAACTGGTGATTTTGAAAAGAAAGAAGAAATAAATGTGAGTATTCTGTCGTATTTCTGTCGGAAATGTCACTGCTTTTGGGCGATGTGGTTCGAGAGAAGTCTTTCAAAAACGTGCGTTTGCGTATTGACGTCACGATGACATCGCTGCATTCCCCTCCCTGCATCGATTAAACCCCGCCCCCCGGATAACTTCCCTTCTTCTCAAGCGGTATTCAGCACACGGACGCCGCCATTTTAACTTCCTGTATCCACAGAAGAATTACCCTCTTCGAGTAGTGTTTTCTACCTGAAACCTCCCGTTGTTTGTTACAACTAGGGCTCTCGGTTGTAGTTTTGTCCTCCATGGTGCAAACTAACTACCTCCAGTAGCTTGACGACTGTTGGTTTTGTGTTTTAGTTTCAGCCGGGGAGTCGCGATGCCGAGCCACCCGCTGCGGGTAGCGGTTGTGTGCTCGAGCAACCAGAACCGCAGTATGGAAGCGCACAATATCCTCAGGTAAAGACCAGACGAAGCCCCGGGAGGAGGAGGCGAAGATGGAGGGGAGAACGACGGCTCGAAGACTCCGAAACGTGCCGTGTTTTTCTGCGGGCGGCTCAGCCCTGACGCCTGAGATCCGCAGTTGGGCCTCCGCGCAGTTTGTGGAACAATGGAGCCGCACCTCAGTGCCCCTCTCCGGACCGCCGCACTCTTCTACCGCGGCGGTCTGGTTGTTGTATTTTTAAGGTTTTAGCTTCATTAAGTTAAAAAGCCACCGGCTTTGGTTTTCAACAGCCGGGGCCTTTAAATAAGTTGTCGCTGCACCCCCACCGCTCCCTCCTCCCCACCACCTTTTCTTCCTCATGTGACGTCATTCGCGCCCCCTGCAGGCGGAATGGAGGAGGCGCAGCAGCTGATCAGCTGATCTGAGCCCAAACACATCTGTCCTGGTTGCAGATGTGGACGTGTGCTGCTTTGCGTTTGACAAAACGGCCTGAAACAATCGCTAGGATTTGTTCTTATCTTCACCAGCTCAGTTCAGCAGATTTTTTCTCTTCTTTAAGTAATGCTGTTTTAGTTTTTTCATGATTAGTTGTTTTTTTCTATTTTTTTACACAAGACTTTGGTCATTATTTTAAGGAGTTGACAGTATTTGAAGGAAAAGAGAAATACAGGTTAGATTTTTTTTTTTTTTGAAATGTGCTTTGAATCACTCTCTTGTCCTTCTTGTCCCCTGTCTGCAGTAAACGTGGATTCGACGTGCGTTCATTCGGGACTGGGTCTCATGTGAAGCTACCTGGCCCGGCCCCAGATAAGCCCAATGTGTACGACTTCAAAACGACATATGAACAGATGTACAACGACTTGGTCCGCAAGGACAAGGAACTGTATCCCCACCTCACTAATTTACACACACACACGTGCTTGGAGGCCAGCTAAGTAAACACACATGCCTAGGTGACGTATGTGGACTGCAGATGGGACGGAGCCGCTGGGTAAATGACCGGTTTTTTAAAATGTGTCATTAAACATGAAACACAGGTGGTGGAGATGCGTGACATACATGCAGCTTGCCGGGGAGGGTATGTATGACTCCTGTACTCGTACATCTGTACTTACTGTTACAAAAACAACAACCGTAGATTCTTAAATCCAGGGTAAAATTAACTCACCATCTCTTTAAAAGAAGGATAATTGTCAGTCCATTAATAAAGCTGACAAACCAGCTAACACTGACAGGATGTGCTATGAGGGAAAAAACCCACAGAGGGGTGTACTTCATCCAGGAATATACACGGAAATCAGGTCGAGGGTGGTGAAAATAGCCGCAATGCTCCTTTAAAGGCCCAGAACTTCCTGGATGTGGTGTCACAAACCTGAATGTCCTTTTCTTTCTGCTCCTTAATTAGTACGAGAGAGAAATTGGCTGTTTTTTTCCACATGAGAAAAGTGGTTCTGCGATCAGAAGTGGCCGTGTTCCTACGACCGAGTTGACATCCTGTCACTCAGGAGAAGCTCTTTGTCATTTGTCAGCATGATGGTGCTAAACAAGTTGTGTGAGGGCCCGTGGAGCAGCCTTAAGGGATTTTTTTTTCTCTCCTAAAGTCATATTTATGGCAGGTATGAGACCATTTGCATGATTAGATGGTGAAACCAGACTGGCAGGATGAAGTAAGTTTAAAAAAAAAAAAAGCTTGCAGGGTCAGTGTAAGTGTCACTGCCGCCACCAGGGGGTGCTGCAGCTCACATGAAGCAAACCCCCCCTCCTCTGCTCCTGTGAGCTCCCCAGAGGGTGACGTCCCTCTGAGGCGCTGGTCGGAGCATGTTCTGTCCACCCGTGATCCTTGACCCCCCCTCAGATACACACAGAACGGCATCCTGCACATGCTGGACCGCAACAAGCGCATCAAATCCAAGCCGGAGCGCTTCCAGAACTGCAAGGACAAGTTTGACCTGGTTGTCACCTGCGAGGAGCGAGTCTACGACCAAGTCCTTGAGGGTGAGAACATGCACACACACACACACACACACCTTGTGCGTGGTTCTAACGGCGTCCTCTCACGTGCCGCCCCTCCACAGACCTGAACTCCAGAGAGCAGGAGACCCTGCAGCCCGTGCACGTCATCAACGTGGACATCCAGGACAACCACGAGGAGGCGACGCTGGGCGCCTTCCTCATCTGCGAGCTGTGTCAATGTGTGAGTTTCTGACGGCAAGTCCCACGTTGCACAAGCACACGAGTCGAACACTGAACGAGTCATTTTAAGAAAAAAGAGGTGTCATGTTTGAAGAGGCCACGAGCGCAGGTGATGAGCCCTCGTAGACCCTCCTACGGGACGCACAGATTAGAAAGACTGATGCCAGGTTGCCTGAGGGTGGGTGTGTGTGTGCGCGTGTGTGCAGGACATCATGTCTCCTCTCCCCCCTCCCCCCGTAGATCCAGCACACCGATGACATGGAGAATGAAATCGACGAGCTCCTACAGGAGTTTGAGGAGAAGAGCAACAGGCCTTTTCTCCACACCGTCTGCTTTTACTGAGAAACCCCGTCACCCGCGGCAACAATCACTGACTCCAAATCAAACACACCTGTCTGCACACATGGAGCGCCGTGACCTTCTACGCAGGTGACCACCTCCTCCCCCAGAGGAGGAGCCTGCTGCTGCTGGTTTGTCTCCTGACCTCTGCTCTTTTCCTTGCGGATCAACGTCAGGTGACATCATCCTCCTCCAGCTCCTCCAGGAGACAAACGCTCTCAGCTGCTCTTCATCCGTACAGCTGATTTTTTTTTTGGATGATATGTTTTATTCCTGACATGAGATGATTTAAGTTATTTTTTCTGGACAGGAGAATTATTTGAATTGATGGCTTGTTTTGGTTTTGTACGTCTGTTGTGATGCAGACCAGTTGGGATCGCTACGTTGAAGCAGACACCCTGGGATCCACCTGCCGTTGGATCTGTGAGGGTTTGTTTTTCTTCTGTTGTTGAAGAAGCAAAGTGTCGCCAGGCGCCCGTTCCAGACAGCGGGGGCAGTGAAAACCCTTTGCGATCAGCTGAATCCAATGTGAACCTTCAAAGACGTTTGCTTTGATTTGTCTGTTTACGTTAAAACCAGAGTGGAAAATCAGCCATTTTCTTTCATTTAGCAAACTCAGGATTTGAACTAAACCTGCTCTCTGGAACGGACCCCAGCTCAGAGTGCCTGATTTTTCTCTTTGTACATACGAATCCACTAAAAGAATCTAAGATACGTTTGAGGACTCTTTATTTCACGATAGCCATGAACTCCTCTGCTATTACACACAATTGTCTGCTCATCTAATCTAATTGTATTTTGTTTCCATCTACACTAAACTGACTGTTAAAACAAAGGTTAATTTACTTCATTTGTAAATGTTTTCTGTATTTTGGGGGGAGGAATTTTCCGCTACTAAACTATCAAAAAATAACTTTAAAAATGAAAAACCTAAAATGTTAAATCTTTTCATGTAAAAATCTTGTAGAACTGATTTAAAATAAGGACATTAAGATGAAGGATAGGAACACCTTTCCAAAACCCTTCACAGGCAGGAGAGTGGGTTTGAACTGTTTCACAGAGTGACCGTCACTGTGAAACAGTAAAATGTAGATGTAAAACCAAGTTTTTATGACTTATTTCTGTCTGCTCACTGCAGCTGAGTTGGATAAGTACCGTTGTACACTTAGTAACCATAGTAACTGAAGAATCACCAGTGCTCGTTCTGTTTTTAAAAAGTCACTTGATCAGTTTAATGGTTTCTATACCGTTAGCACAGACACAGGCATCTTCGTGTTACATGAACCTCCTTCTCCGACTCATCGTTGGTCGTGACAGCGGCAGGATGCTCCTTGATCCACGTCCCACACTCAAACTGGCGTTCCGTCCTTCGGAGGAGATCCGGTCTCCGTCTTTCCGTCGACGGAGGAAGAGGAGGGCTCACGTGTTGATGCTGCATCTCCTGCGCCCTCTGTGGTCTCCTGCGATTGGCTCTGGCTCTGGAGGACCGGCACCACCACCTCCTGAGCCTGAGGAGTCTCATTGAGGGGCAGAGTGAAGCCCATTTTGCCGGCGGCGCCCGGCGCTGCCCCGACCGGTGGGGGGGTGAGGGTCTGAGCGTCGTCCTCCCCGTGCAGCCAGTCCATCTTCTGCCGATGCTGTTTGACGGCGTCGTCCACCCGGGCGTCGATCATGGCCTCTGTCAGGACGCCGTCCTCGGAGGAATACGCCGCCGCCTGCGGGAACAAACGCACGTGAAACGCGGGCTCCTCGCGCTCGTTTGCGGTGGGAAATCATCTCGGCGCGAGACGTACCTGCCAGGCCACGCCCAGCTTGGAGATCTCTCGTCCGGACATTCCCTCGGTGCACGTTGCGATCTCAGAACACTTTGTACCGTAATCGAACTGGGCCAGTTTCATCCGTCTGCACAAAACACAACGACATGGTGAGAGGATGTCACAGCAGCTGCTTGGGAGGGTCCTGTCCTCCACTAGGGGGCGCCAAAGTTACATCGTCCTTCAGATTCTTTTCTCTGAGGGAAAAACGACATTTACTGCAGGTTTAGTTACACAATGTGAGGAAAGCCTCATCTGATGATTTCAGACTCGGAAATATTTATTTTCAGAAAACATAATTATTAGTTAATCGTATGTTTTTTTCTGCACGTGTACAATTATATATTTTTCTCCAAAAAAGTGCTGGAGAGGTCAGAGACCTAATGGGGCTGATCTAGTGGCATCACCTCGATTATGTAATTAGGTTATTCCAATGTACAAGATTATTTAAAAAAGTTTAAAAGCATCAGAGGAGTTTGTGCATAAGTGCGTGTGTGCTGCCAACAGTCAAAGACGGAGGTGTTCCTTCACACACACATTTAGACACTATTTTGCGACGTGTTTATCACGATAAGATGATTTATCGTGCAGCACGTGAAATTATTTTTTTTTTTTGTTGTTGTTTTTGTTTTTTTAGTAAATCAAGAACAGTGCAGTACTCCCAGAGCCAAGCTAGCAGAGGCTAATTAGCCTTGATAGGATCAGGGTTCCAGTTTTTCACAACACAAGGTCAGGGGAAAAAAACATCCGTCCTGGCGATAGTTGTTTGCATGTAACAACACAGACCGCGGTCGTGTGTGTTGTACTTACTGTCGCCCTCCGGTGGCGGGCTCCAGCACGTATCGGTCGAAATACAAGCGCACCAGCCGCTCGCGCTCCTCCAGACCCGGCAGAGCGAAGTTGACGATCTCGTCGATGCGGTCGTTGATGGCCCAGTCGAACTGCTCCGGCTGGTTACTGGCCAACACCAGCATGAACCTGCGGGTGGGGGGCAGGAAGTGGGGGGGGTCAGACAGGTGCGATGCAGGTTCCAGGTCGGACGCGTGAAACATAAACGGGCGCCTACTTGTTGCTCTGCTCGCCGGTTCGATACAAGAAGGCGTTCAACGTGGCTCGTAGGTCTTCGCTGATTTTCTCCTGCAAAAGAAGCAAAGGCTCAGAAAACAAGCGGATTAACCCTTTAAACATTAGCGCTAGCATACTAGCATGAGTAGCTGTGTAATGATCAGGTTCTCCATTTCCACCACGCCCTCCGTCGTTTGTGTCGCGTAGAAAACGCCGTCATTGCAGTTTCGTGCAGCCGTTGCTGTGACGACCCCACCCACACCGAGGAGGAACTGACTCTTAGCGGAAACGTCTGGAAGCTGGAAACGAGTCTAATAACCCCACGTCAGACTCACAGTGGATCTCTTGCGAAGGAACGCATCAGCTTCGTCAACAAACAGCAGCAGTCTGCAACACAATGAAACATCTGTCATGGGAAGACCCAACAGGAGCGCCTGCAGCTAACGGCCGGCAGCAGCAGCATCTTACCCTCGTCGACTCGTGCCGGCCCAGTCGAAAACTTTGTGCATGGCCGTCACACCGTCACGGCCCATGGGCGCCACATCCCCCCCGGTCATAATGGCGTAGTCCATCCCAGAATGCATCGCCAGCTTCTGCTCACAACAGACCAACAAACAAGAGCTGGTGTGTTTGTTCACGGCGTTTAGCTAGCGAGGCCTGCGCGGCTCTCACCTTAGCAAACAGGGTCTTGCCCGTCCCGGGGGGCCCGTACATCAGGATGTTCCTGTACAGGCCGTTATTTTGACGAGTGTTTCTTGTTGCTATGGCAATGTCACGAACGCGCTCCTCCAGGGAAGGCTGATGGACAGACGGGCATTTCAGGTGACTGCGTGCGCTGCGTGCGCTTCCTGTTGTGTGTGTGTGTGTGCTGCTTACGTTGAGCACAACTCCTTCCAGAGCGTCCTGAGGTTTGCTCTTCAGACGTTTCAGCGTCTGCGCAGGGAAAACAAAAAATGGAAGAAAAGAGAGATGAACGTCTGAAGAGGGCAGGTGATTCAGGTGAGTCACTACGCTGCTCCTGATCGGCCACCTTCACTGGATGTTTGACGGCCTCGCCCACGGTGAAGCGGGACGTCTCTCGCACCAGCGACGGTTTCCCCAGCCTCGCCTCGATGTAGCGTCCGGCCACGCCGGTGGCGTTGCGGGCTGAGTACACTCCCACCGCTAACAGGGTGAGACCTGCCACCTGGTGGAGAACAGCAGCAAACGCACGCAGTGTTAGACGCGCAAACGGGACAGGAGAGTGACCCGCACGCGCTGACGTCACAAGCAGCACGTTGGATGAAAGCAAACATGGATGCTAACAAAGTAAGTCCATGGTTTGAGAGTCAAGCTGTAGTCCAACTGGTCCCTGATACGTTTATCTGGAGGAAGACTTCTGTCAGATTGCTTCTCTCTGTTGGAAACACTTCTATCAATTTTGCACTACTTGGGGTTGCAGAGTAGTTTGTTGATATAGTCCAAAAAATGTTCATTATTCTTTTATTAAATCATTCATATTCTATATTTTTCATTCTTTATGTTTATATTATATATAAATGTTTATCTTGGTTTTTCCCCTTTATATTTAACATACTGTTCATCTTTTCTTTTTGGAATATCAGTTGGATACGGTTGGATATCAGTGGATGGATATTACAAAATGTAAACGTTGTACTCACTGTACACTGCTGCCGGCCAATCAGGAAAGAGTATTCACCCACACCATGGTAGAAATACCGACAATGCTATCTCAGCCGCGTCTTACCGTGGCTGTGACTTTGTCCCAGTCCGACACGAAGGCTCTGAATCCCTCTCCGAACACAGCGCCGGCCGTCCTGAAAGCAGTCACATCACGTCAGACACCCTGGCGTCCCACCGCTGCTCCCGAGGAACAACGACCGATCTCCTCACTTGATAGACTCCAGGACCGTCTGCCGGTGCTCCGCCGCCTTCAGGCGGATTTGCTCTCGGATGATGTCGGCGTTCTCTCTCTCCACGCGGCCTCGGGCTTTGGACTCCGCCTCTATGCGCAGCATCTCGTTCTTGTGCCTCAGCTCCATCTCGTGCTCGATGGTTGCTATGGAGATGACAGACACAGCGTCCCGGTCAGCTGGAGTCCATCAGAGGCCTCCATCTGAAGTGGTCAGACCCCACCTTTCCTCATGGCCTCCTGCTTCTGCACAGACTCCTCCTGTCGACGGAGGTTCTCCTCATTCAGGGCTTGCTGTTTAAGAAGAAGAAAGTGTCATTTGTTGTTGTTGTTGTTGTTCCAACTCTGGACCAGATGATGTCACCTGCTGCCGGAGCTGGTCGTCGTATCGCTGCCTCGCCAGCTTGTCCTGGTACTGAGCTCTCTGAGGGACAGACAGAGGTCACACTCGTCAGGTGCGCAGGATGAGAAACACCGTTTCCGTGGCAACGTTTACACTCACAGCCTGGTGCTGCTTGGTCTCCTCGTTCAGAGTTTTCCTCCTCTCCTCGGCCTGGATTCGGATCTGATCCCCTTTCAGCTGCTCCACCGCCGCCTCGTATTCCTGTGGCGGTTCAGAGATGAACAGGTGAACGAACGGATAGACATGAGACATGTGAATGAGATCAACACTTGATTCATCCCTTAACATCATGTGTTGACATACACACAAACAAACACAACACCACTTGCCTTCATTTTGCTCTGATGCTCTATCTGAAGCGTCTGCTCCTGCATTCGAGCCAGGTCCAGAGCATCTTTGGCGTGTCCTGGACGGGAGGCACAGCACATACATGAGTGTGACTGACACACACGCACACGTCCTTCTCACCGCCTTGCGTCTCCACCTCACTGTGCAAACACAGATGTTTGAAACTGGAGGCAGGAACAAGAACACATTTCACTGCGCACTGCAAATATAATCTTATCTTCAGGTTTGGATCTCGGCACTAAAAACTAGACGCAGTGAGATGCAGCGACCAGGTCGTTATGGCGTAAGCATCATGAATGGAATCAAGATGGATCCTCCAGTGACCTTTGGGTGCACAAACATCAGGGTGATGACCTTTGACACCTGCTTGAGTTTGAATGAATGAGTACATCAGATGATTTGAAGCATTTTTTCCACTGTCTTGTGAATGAATGAATGAATGACTGAACGAATGAGTGGATGTGTGCGTTTCGTGCTGTTAAAGGTCCTGAAGGTGGAGACAGGTGCCGGTGTCCTCAGAGAACGAGCAGCTAACGGAGCTAGCTAACACTTACGGGACTGGTCGAGGTCCTTGGCCGCCTGAGCAGCCCGCTCCAGCCCGGTGGGGTCGAAGTTGCTCCATTTGTCCTTGGGTTTATCTCCACCGCCGCCGGAGCCTCCCGCCGGCGGCGGAGGAGGCGGCGGAGGCTGCGCCGGGAGCCCGGGCGGAGGTTCGGGCTGCCCCTTGTTCAGACCGAACAGCCACGACATGTTCCACTCGGGGTGACTGAGGCTGAGTGTGGTTCGGGTCCGGTTCGGAGCGGGACGTTGCGGCTCCTGTGGACTGACTGTCACTGCACTTCCTCCACACGCGTGACACGCTGCCGTGCAGTGCGCATGCGCTGAAGAATGCGCAGGCATTCCTCTGAATAACAGCGACGGTAATTGGCTGGCGGGCAGTATCCTCTTCTCTCATTGGTTGTCGTGACTGTAGAGGTCATTCATGTGGCCCCACCCTGAAGGCATACGGCGGCCGTTTAAGGTCAAAATAAAAGAACATTAATTTTATTATATCTGTTGCATCATGTATCATTGTACGCGTTACCGAACATGAAATATTATATTAAATCTATTTATGAAGTGAATTTGTCAGAATAATATTTAAGTGAGTACAACTACAATGAGTGGGAAATAAAACAGAATATCAGGGTCCTCTGTTTGACACCTGTGACTTTGAAGACGGTGGACAGAATTTGACCATTTTTAATTCAAATTCATTCAAATTGTATATTACTTTTGATTTTAAACCAAATAATCTGATGAGCCGAACTTCTGCTTTTTGTTCAAGTTAGTAAAATATCTCCCAACTGAGGTTAGAGTTAATTACAATATATACATATTTATAAATCAAAATGTTTATTGAATTTAACATTTAGGACAACTTTACCAGCCGAAACTGTAAAATATATATTTACATAACAGTTACATGATAAAGTTTGCGGACATACTGCAAGAACACAGCTTATCATTTGTGAAAGAAGGATGATAATTCCTGACAACTGATGCTGGAGGGAAACAAGAACCCTCTGGGTCACACATGCGAGGATGATGGATAAAAAAAAACAAAAGACAGTGAGCTGGGTGATAATCGTGCAGAGACAGTGCCATGTCGGTTTCCCCCGTCGTGTTTTCTCGTCAATTCTCTGTGGACAATTTCTCTCCAGCAACGGCCAGCGTGTGTCTCAACCACACACAGATCGTGCATTTATACACGGCAATGACAAAAGAAGACATCGTCTCCACTCCACTACCACAGGAGGTTTGTAGCTACTGGATCAAAACCACGCGGGAGAAGACGCCAGGAGGCTCTTTGCCGTCGCCCAGCGCTGCGGAGAAGCCTTCCTGTTGCCGAGTCCTCGCCAACTTGGCGAGAGAGAGAAACGTCCGAGGTTCTGTGACGGCGAGTTCGCTGATGACGCGTCTGTTGAGCTGCACGCTGCTCTGTAAGGAGGAGGAGAGGAACCAACGTTAGACACGTGTGGATCCACTCTGAGAAGAGACACAATGTTCAACGGGACCGACCCTCGTGAGGTTGTGCATAAGAACGGGATACTTCATGCCGTGCTCACGTGAGGCTGCAGCGATGCGCGAGATCCAGAGCTGCAGAGTAAAGAACACAGACATCCTATTAGGAGGAGAGACAAAGCTTTTAGAGGGTCCTGGGTTCGATTACTGGCCAGCGAATCTTTCTGTGTGCAGTCTGCAGGCTCTCCCTTGGTCAGCGTGGGTTCTCTTCAAGTACTCCAGCTTCCTCCCACCACCAAAAACTACTACCAAGTTAAGGTTAATTGGTCACTCTAAACTGCCCGTGAGTGTGAATGCATGTGTGAATGGTCGACTATGCTCCTGAGTCTGACATGGACCTGCTACTTTTATTTCCAAAGCCTGCCAATGGCGTCAAGGTAGATTGTTAGTTTAGCATTTTTGTTGGTTACAAGTCCGTTTTTTCTCATTTTCTTGTGTGTCTTGATGACATGACACAATTATCAAATCTTCGATCAATCAATAAATCTACCAAATAACTAACTAAATTTATTACATTTTCTAGACTAATTCAATACTTGTTGACGTGTACATTATCTTTGCAGTTTTTACAATTATTTAGCCAAATGTATTTACTTTAATATTTTTAACTGCTCTATATTCACTTCTCTTTCGTGTCTGGAGCTGCTGTAATGAACAAATGTCCCCCAGAAATCATTATTTTCTGATTCTGATTTAAAAGTCTAGTTGCTGCTGACGTCATCACTGACGCACCATGGCGTCGGTCATGTTCTGACTGAGCTGCAGCTTCCATCCCACCATCTCACACTGCGTGAACCTGTCCTGTATTTGAGGTTAATACCCGGATATGAATGTCTCACCGTTCTCATGTTGCGTTTCTTCAGCTTCCGGCCTTTGGTGGCGTAGACAAACGCCCTCCTGACGGCCCGAACAGCCAAACTGTAGCAGCGATTCTTCCTGCCTCTGAAATGCTGCGGGAGTTCATTCATTCATTATTCATACATTCACGTTACACAACCTAGTAGCTTCTCTAAAAAGGAGTCAACATATGACCGAGTCGGTGCATTATTAAACAGATAATGTGACAAAAACAAGTTGGAAGTACAATTGGAGGATGCTAGCTGCTCCAGGAAGTAGTCCTGACCTTACCCGCGCATGTTTGAGAAGTTCTTGAACTTTCCAGTATCTGTCAGGCCCGCGATTTCTGATCCAGCACGACAGCGTCAAGAACACCATGTTCCGTCTTCAGGTCAACTGACCGGATTCGGTTTTAAGACAAAAAGCGCTGTTGTGAGTGACCTTATACGCTTTCCACATGAGACGCAGGCGTGATGTGTGAGTGTGTGCACGATTGTCAGCAATGTGTTGGGGTATGTTCGATTTCTTACTGTGGCAAGCCGGTGCACAATTTGCTCCGGTTTGCTTCACAAGCAGAAGTAATCGAACAGTGACGTGTCTATTAAACAAACCTATTGATTTCAGCGACCAACAGGAACATGCAGGAATAATAAAAAGCACACTCGAGTCACCAATTGACAGGTTTCATTCGTGCGGTAATACAATCGGGCGGTAAGGGTTTATAAAGTATGCGCTCCAAACAAAGCCCTGGCGCATGCGTAGTGGGTGCAGCAGCAGAGGTGACAGAATCCAACATGTCGCTCGCCGGTCTGACGTCCTTGAGCCGCTGTGGTGTTTTGGCGTTCCGCTCCCCCACCGGACTGGTGGTATGTGGCCATTCCTGCCAATTTATTCCAGAAATTCGTCACTGTCAGTCACAGGTTTAATGGACGGAAGCTATTACCTTCCCGATTTAGTCGCGAAGACGGTTTCATCCCGGAAGCTTTTTCTGTTCTAAACGGACAAATGGGAACTTCTGCTACTTGTCTTCGCAAACTAGCAAGTCCACCGAGTCTACGACTGAACCTAGCAGCCCTGGATGACCGAGAACCTCCACGGACAAATGGGCTATTTGTCGTCAACACACTGTGACACCAGAAGGCCCCGTCTATACTCTGGATCTACTGCGTTGTCCCTCTGCCGACGTTTAGTCGTTCGCTAATTATCCAGTTGTCAGCGGCATTTGACCGTTTTTTATTTGGGTTTTGTTCATTCCCAGTTAATGTATCGCGGTGCATAGAACTTGAAATGATAAATATTGGACTTAGGAAACGACTTAGTGAAACTGCTAAACAGCCAATGTTATTTTTAGCAGAAAGACCATAATGTCTAATAATATCCAATCTTATCACACAGTACATATCGGTAATCATGTTTAACATCTCCAAAGTCTCATGAACGTAGACTTTATGCAACCAAACCTATATTTACATGCATACAAATACTATACAGCACCACATATTATATGTTCATATTACATCCATAGTTCCTAAGTACTGTGCAGTTAGTATTCTGTTCTGTTCATTATACTTTTTATTCCTTGTGTTGGCGCTATCTGTTGTTTTTGTCAATTATTTACTTTTTCCTTTGTTTGTTTGAAATGCGTTTTTCGTTCCCTGACAACGTTTAGTATTATTAGTTTTTATTATTATTATTATTATTATTATTTTTTAAACCAGGCCAGGAGAGGCATAGTGTTTTGTCAGCCGTGAAAAATAGATCAAAGGAACTTTCATTTCCTGTGGACAATAAATTATTACTGAATTAATTATTCTCTTCTTTTCCCGTGTAAGGCAGGCTAATTCCCTGGGTGCCCCAGTGGCTGTTTTATTTATTTTAATTATATGTTTTATATTTAATTATATTAATATTTAATATAATAAATAATATGAATATATTTAATTATGGTTTGTTGATTATTTTATATTTTTATGTAATTTTTGAGCACTCAGTTTATGACAAATAGCCACCACACTCTGCATGGTTTGTTTTTCTGCTCAGATCCTAAACAGCGTTCCATCGCCTCCGTATCTGAACTATGTTCAATGTTTATAAAGTTGAAACTTATCTTAAAAATGAACCCAAGACTGATAAGTATCATTTCTGTGTGCTGGTGAAAGCAGCTGACGGCCGGGTGTTGTGTGTTGTTGCGTCGTGGCAGGCGGTGCGGTACGCTCAGACGGCGGCGGCTCCAGCAGCGCAGCCCAGGATAAAGAAGTTCCAGGTGTACAGATGGGACCCCGACACTCCAGGAGACAAACCCCGCATGCAAACCTACGAGATCGACCTCAACACGTACGTCCTCCAGCTTTTACTGCCGCAGATGAGCAGAATGAAATATTTTGTCTGTGTTTTCAACATCATCAGCTGCCTCAGTAGGTAAAGAACAGGATATAATCAGACAACTGCTTTTCAGGAACAAAGCTGCTGTCATCTGTGTGATGTTTTGACTTCAAGCGATAGCAAATGAAAGGGAGCAGATCTTGGTACCGCACTAACTACAGCAGCAGCAGCAAACGTGTGCACGTCGTTTTTGGGATGTTTTGCTGTCACGCTGACTGCGTGTCCGTCCTCCTCCCATCAGCTGCGGCCCAATGGTCCTCGACGCCCTGATCAAGATCAAAAATGAGATGGACTCCACGCTGACGTTCCGCCGCTCCTGCAGAGAAGGTCGGTCACGTGATCCGAGTCTGTCAGCAGGTTTTTAACTGCATGTTCCTTCATTTGTAGATGTCTTGTTCCAGTTTTCTCTATTTGCTGCTTCTCATATTTAGTGTTTGATGTGTTTTTGAGTTTGAACTGATAATATACATTTCCTGTTGAATCTCATTCAAATCAGATACTCACAAAATCACTTACAAACAGTAAAGAAACGATCAAAATGGTCAATAAATGTTGCAAATTAGCAGCACCTCTTCAAATACTTAACTCATGTGACGTTGGTACTGCCACCAGCCACCAGGGGTCAGCACATGCAGAGGTGGTTTGAAATTCAAAACTGATTTCTACGGCTGCTTCTGCCCTCCAGACGCTTGGTGGAAACTTTCTGGAACCTTCCCAACGGACAATGCCCTTTGTGTCTCATACTGACAGGTATCTGCGGCTCGTGCGCGATGAACATCAACGGAGGAAACACTCTGGCCTGTCTGAACAAGATCGACGCCAACACGAGCAAACCGACAAAGATTTACCCGCTGCCACATATGTACGTGGTCAAAGACCTGGTCCCGGTGAGTGACGTTACCAACCTGAAATCAGCCTCATTCTACATCTACACACGACTCATGTAGTCACAGTTGGCGTACAGTGGACCCCAGGGACGTGTCAGGAGGAGAAATTTAAAAAAACAGGTCAACGTCAATAACAACAATGACACAGACTTATATAACTCTTCGAATCTAATTACTGACTTTCAGCAGCCTAATGTAGGTGACTGGTCCTGTTCTGCATGTTGACTAGTTTACGTTTTCAGAAGTATTCTGATCCACACAAAACACCCAGACCCGGCACACGCTACAGCGCAGTCACTGGAGCGGACACACGCACGTCTCTGAAACGGTTCCGTCCTCGTGTGGACGTGGAAGACGAGTCCCTGAACTCTGGTCGTCGCTCCGTTGGCTGTTTCAGGACATGAGTAACTTCTACGCCCAGTACAAGTCCATCGAGCCGTTCCTGAAGAAGAAGGACGAGTCCCAGGAAGGGAAGGAGCAGTACCTGCAGTCAGTGGAGGACCGACAGAAGCTGGTGCGCCGCAGCTTTCACCTGGGCGTTGGCCTGCGTCTGTCCCAAAGCTGAACGCCCTCTGGTCTCCCCCTGTGCTGCAGGACGGGCTGTACGAGTGCATCCTGTGCGCCTGCTGCAGCACCAGCTGCCCCAGCTACTGGTGGAACGGAGACAAGTACCTGGGACCTGCCGTGTTGATGCAGGTGAGCAAATGGACACAAGGGGGCGCACGTTGACCATGTCTGCACTGATTGTCGTTGATTGGCATTGAGCCTGGAGTTGATCCTGTCGTTTATCCTGTCGTTGATTCTGCCGGTGATCAGGCGTACCGGTGGATGATCGACTCACGGGACGAGTTCACAGAGGAGCGTCTGTCTAAGCTGCAGGATCCTTTCTCTCTCTACCGCTGCCACACCATCATGAACTGCACCAAGACCTGCCCCAAGGTAACAGCTCCGCCCGCTGGCAGCTCACAGTACTGCAGCAGGGTGGAGGCCAGGCCAGAATCATTTAAAACATGTCTGTAGACACAGAATCGTCAGAGGAAAAGTGTGCGTCCTCACAAACCACGTCAAACACTGTAGTACATCTCCCAGGCCTGTGAGTGGCGCTGTAACGCTGAGAAGACATGGAGAACGTGATGTAAGCAAATATTGACATTTTATCTTTGGATGACGGCGATAAACGTGGATTTTTAACATGGTCTAAGTATTAGTATGTGATATTCAGTTCCTCATTGATGACAGCTGAATCGGTCACTGTGCACCAGTGAGTCCAGTGAAGTAGTTCCTCCAGTTCACTCCGTCTCGTACTTTAATACAATGAACGACGCTGAGCTCCTCGGGTTGTTTTCAGCCAGTGACTCGTGTCAGTCGACTCGTTGACAGGGAACGAACTGAGAACTGTGAAACGAACCAGTGACTCAGTACAGCCGGTTCACCCAAAAGATTCGTTCTTTTGAGCGACTCGTTCACGAACAGGACAACTCTAACCTTTGAGCTCAGCTCCTCTTTCTCATCTTCTTCATCTTTTTTCTGCTTATTGAAGTAAGTAAATGAAGACGACCAGCTCACCTGTCGGTTCCTCACAGGGCCTGAACCCGGGCAAAGCCATTGCCGAGATCAAGAAGATGATGGCCACGTACAAGGAGAAGAAGGCAGCGGCGTCTGTCTGAGCCCTCGCTCCACTTCCTGTTTGAAACTGTCCGCTCGGCCGCCAGCACACATGCATACGGGAAGTGTGTGTGTGTGTGAGGACGTACACAAATGCACATGTACAGTACGAATGCAGGAGAGAGAG
>CAAKHB010000381.1:0-23491 GCA_901007665.1 Aeoliscus strigatus | reverse complement strand
AAGGCTTTAATTTGGTTGCATATGTTTGCTGCACACACACACACACACACACACACACACACACACACACACACACACACACACACACACACACACACACACACACACAGACACACACACACACAGACTCACACACACACACACACACACACACACACACACACACACACACACACACACACACACACACACACACACACACACACACACACACACACACACACACACACACACACACACACACACACACACACACACACACACACACACACACACACACACACACACACACACACACACACACACACACACACACACACACACACACACACACACACACACACAGTTCACCATGTTTTAGTCTCTAGTGTTAGTCCCAACGTGTTCCTGTGTTCTGATCCAGTTGGTGGCGTGTGTCAGACTCGATGGGGTCTTTTGAATCTGAGTCTGTTTTTTGTCGGTTTCGACCATTCCAGGAAACGGTCGAGGTGTAAGAAGATGTCAACGGCCAAACAACGTGACAAACACCAGTGACTGGATCACACAGGAGGAGACACACCTGCAGAAGCGACCAAACCCTTCCAACACAATCCTCATCTTCCTCCTCTCTCGTGGGTCTGAGACGGCGTAGTGCGCCGCCAGCGCCGCCGGGAGGCCGACAGACACGCCACCAAGGGTCTTCCACAGCAGCCCCCTGCGCTGACTTGCCCTGGAGAAACGAAGCAGTCGGGCTGATGAGGACAGTCGACTTCGGCGGGTTCAGGGGGTGAGAGCTGCTGCCGGTACCTGAGGGAACCGAACGTCCTGCTCGGTCGGAGCGACGAACCAGGAGGTGGACGACGCCCTCTGAGCAGAGACGTGTGCTGTAGACAGAACCTGAACTACAGCCGAGAGAGACACCAGGTCAGTGGAAGCTGGAGTACCCGGAGAGACCACAGTGGTATAGATTTATTCACAGACCAATGTAACGGAACAATTCATCTAGATCATTCTTTCTTCAGTATTCGTTGCCTAATTTATCCATTAGTTTCCCCACTCCCCTCTCTCTCTCTCTCACACACACACACACACAGGATGTGTGTGTGTGTGTGTGTGTGTGTAGGGGAGGGGACAACATGAAGGCCAGTGTGAGCAGCTATTTTGCGCCGTTGTTTTTGTTTTTCTGTCTCTTGGAGGGACAGAATGTCTCCAGGGTTGACAAATCGATGCACAGATACCACATGTCAGGGACCTGAGAGCAGAACTCTCCAGAACTCTGAGGACGAACCGTCCAACACACCTTCGACGTGCTGCGTGTTGACATGGATCTGACAGTTTGACAACACCACAACAACAGTTCGACAACACCACAACAACAGTTTGACAACACCACAACAACAGTTTGACAACACCACAACAACAGTTTGACAACACCACAACAACAGTTCGACAACACCACCACAACAGTTTGACAACACCACAACAACAGTTCGACAACACCACCACAACAGTTTGACAACACCACAACAACAGTTCGACAACACCACAACAACAGTTTGACAACACCACAACAACAGTTCGACAACACCACAAGTCGATCCCGTTCTATTCGTTGTGGAAAGCAATGAAATCCATTTAACAACCTCCACAATTAAAAGACATTCTACGTCTGTAGATAATACTGGCACATTCATCACTAGTAGTAGCAGTATTATTCCTATTATTATAGAAACCAGCCTTCAGTATAATCTGCTGACGCTAAAGTTACCGGTCAACTAGCTACCTGAAGCTAACGCGACTGCAGAGCTACACAATGATTGGAAAAACTGTCATTTACCACTTTAAAGGGTTCGCTCGTCATGTTTCCTGGTTGAATCCACTTCTGCTTTCTGCGGATGTCAATGTCCAGTGGTTCCGACCGACCCTCAGCCGAGTCAACGCCGGGGTCACCGCGACGATCGATCCGCTGCGGCTGTCTGCCCTGGCCGCTGGCTGCCAGCGATTGGCTCGCTGACCGCTGGGTGCCGAAGAGTGCGCACACCGCACACGTAGAAAGAGGATTCACCTACTATTACTTCCGGAATTGATTTTTAAAATTATTTGTAGATGATAATGACGCACCGAGGTGTGTTCCTGAATGTGTGTGTGTGTAAGATTTTGTTTTAATTCATCCTGTCTGTTTATTCAGGCTCTTTCATCTTGTCAACACGCGACATTCACGTGGTGTTGTATTATTATATTAACTGGTAATAAAATGTGAATACAGTGACAATAAAGCACTGTCGTTGATCACTTGATTGAAATCTCCGGAAATGATTAAGGCTAATAATATTCTGCTTGTGGAAAATAACATGAACTTTAAAAATCAAAACTCCTTCCCCTTCAGGAACTGTTTTTCCCCTCTCCCAAAGGTCCAAAATATTGTCATGGGCAATCCAATCTAGCTGGAAATGATGCCTGACAAAGACAAACAAGCAGACTGCCTCATGAGACATTTGTGTCATTCGTTCAGTTACATCATCTTACATCAGGTAGTTCGGCTCGTGGCTGCCAGTTTCCATCACACACTCACTGAAAAGAACATAAAGAAAGCACACAGATGATCTTATTATATATTTAACAAAGACATGTTGCTGGGAGACTGATGATTTTTGGTTGCGAGTTAAACTTGCAGTTACACTTATAACTGCAATTAGAGTTGAACTGAATCAAGTGTTATACTCAACAGGAGCAATTACCGGAAGCACTGTACGGCTATCATAATGAAATATATCTAAATTCTACATAGGAAGGAGAAAAAACAACAGGCAAATGTGTGTATGGAAACCAATGTCATTGGTACGACTGTTCTATAGAATACAGTGGGAAGTGGCTTGGTTTGGCTTGGTGTGGCATTGGCGTTGGTGTGAAATGAACGGTTTTATTTTGAAATCCGGGTGGACGGGCTGTTTGTCATTAGCAGTCTGCTCCACCGGAAGCTGTCGCGACCGACGCTGCTGCAGTGTTGCGCTTTCCTGTTTACGGGCGGGAAGAGTGAACGGAGCTGACCGCTACTGCGATTAAGTTGCAGCACTTTTGTTTTAACCTCACTAGATGCCGGTGATTTGCACATTTTAATGGTTCACAAGGAGTTAGGGGGTCTGTTTGGGGTGTTTTAACCGGACCGTGGGTAGAAAGGACAGTGTGCTGAGCAGATGGAGGATCCTCCTGCAGATTCTGGCGGTGGTGATGCAGCATCGCTGGGCCCCGCGGTGCAGGTGGCGGACATCTGCTGGCCGAGCGGGGCTCTCCCTCTTCGGCTGCTGGAGTGGAAAGTCAAACCCGGGTCTCTGGTTAACGTGGACTCGGTGCTGGCACTCTGTGCGCCCATACCTCCAGAGAAGGGGGGCGAGGCGACCAGGCTGCCGGAGAGGAAGGTGAAGTCGGAGAGAGCTGGAGTAGTGAAGGAGCTTTGCTGTCAACCTGGACAAGTCATACCCCCGGGGTGAGTCACCGTGTTGGTTCCGACTGGCCAGTGATGGCTGAGCTGTGTCCCGCTCACACCGCACTCGGGCGGGCTGTCCGCCGTCTGTCCGGTGCCGCTACTCGTTCTGCACACAGGTGTCACACCGTTGCGCTAGCTGGCTAACGGGCTCAGATCGCTAAGCATGGGCGCTAAACTAATGCTAGCTTGTTTGCTAGCCAAAGCTAAATGCTAGCGTCAACGTAGTCGTAATAAATGAAAGAGGCTCACTGCGACTCTCAAAATAAAACCCTGGTGCTGTTTGCGTGATATTTTATACACTTTATGCATTGAAAGCTTTGAAATAAAAAAACGCCAATCAGCTGATATTGTAATGTTAAAATTACTTAAACTATACTTTGTGTTCTTTTAGAGAAACTCAGTCGTTTCAAACAAATGCATGCTTTTATTTTGAAGTGGAAATCGCCGGACGTGGTATGTCGTCTTGTTTACCTTCACGTATATCTTCCCAGCATGCACGCATGTGTACAAGGAGGTTGACAGGCAGCAGGTTGGATCCGGGTCGGTGATGTTCCATGAACTCCAGTCAGACCTTCTGTTTTCTTTCTCTGAAGCTGGAGGCTCAGATGGGTTGAGGCAGTCAGTTAAATCAGCATGTTGTCCGCATACACACCCGCCTCGTCTGCGTTTTTTCACAGATCTGAATACCGTTGAAAATAAGCTGTTTACGTCGACTGTGTGCCAGGATCCTTGCTTGGACTGTAACTGTAATTGTAGACATGTTTGGTTGACTGGATTTGCAGTGAGCTCTCGAAAACCTGCCGGTTCAATCAGAGTACAGTTTATTGTGAACAACACTCATTAAACAGTATTGTTACACAGGCTGCTCAAAGCAGGACTTTCATTTTACTAGTGGATGCTGCCAAAAGCCTAAAACAACCTAAATGTTCATGTTATTGAAGTCGTAATGAACTGACCTGTCTTGTTCCAGGGGCGTCATCGTCAGAATAGAAGAATGCAGCCACCCGATAGTGATGAAGGGTTTGTGTGCTGAATGTGGCCAGGACCTGACTCAGTAAGTAACCGCTTCTCTCTGTTTGATGCTGCTCCCAGTCGTTTCACTGTCGTTTAGTTCAACACACAACAGTCATGTTTCAAAGTTATCAGTTAGTTGGAGAGGTTTTCAGTGAACAGTTGGTAGAGAGAACGCAGGCTGATGTGCTGCTGTTGTTTGTTGTGGTCGAACACATCAAACTTTCAGCAGCAGCTCGTCAGCGTCCGGTGTTTTCCTGTTTGGACGACATAGAATTCACAAGGCTTTACAGAGGTTCCAGAGAGAGTCTGTTCTTCTTCTTCTTCTGTCTTTTAGCGGAGTAGAACACAAACATTACAGACAAAGTTTGAGCGTCATCAGAGATCAGAATTTGTTATTTATTGAGTCTGACTTTGCTGGGAATATGAAGTTGTTTGATTTGAAGCTGGAGGAGTTTGTGATTTCTCACTCGGATGAAAGCCATACATCACATACATACATACGTCTGATTTGTGCTCCGGCTGATGATGTCATTTTCATATTTGATGTAAAAGAACCGTGAGTGAAACAGATGTGGTGGATCGTGTCTTCGTGAATTCCATCAGGTGGCAGCAGAGATCAGACAGACTGAGCTGCTGCTGGCGTCAGTTTTAAGACAGATGTAAAATCCAAACACACACACACAGTTCTTCAGTGACTTGGAGCTGCAGGTAGTTTAGGTCAGAAACTGAGTCTGACGGTTGATCACTTTACGTTTAGTTTTGATGACTACGGCAAACGTTTACTCCAATCACTCAGCAGCTGCTGCTCAACTTAACTTCTGTTTGCATGTTTGTGCAAGCAACTCGTTCTTTGTCATAGCGTTCAAGGACACACACACACACACACACTCTCTCTATCTCTTTATCTTTCTTTGTCTCTCTCTTCCAGGCTGCAGAGCACGAATGGCAACAAGCAATCTCCCATCTCCACGGCAACCGTCTCCATGGTGCACAGCGTGCCTGAGTTGATGGTCAGCTCAGAGGTGAGTCGCGTGACGGACACACCCGGTGAGCGCCACACCCGGTGAGCGCCACACCCGGTGAGCGCCACATTCCTTCCCCGACAGCCTCGAGGTATTTGCTGCTGTCGTACGTGCCGACCAACCTGTAGCGGATGGAAGAAGTGCAAACGTCCTTTTTTAAAATTTGGTTTGTTCCAAAGGGGGAAATGAGTGTCTGCCAGGCTCTTCATTGAATTCTCCTCATTCCCTCTCACAGCAAGCAGAACAGCTGGGCAGAGAAGACCAGCAGAGACTCCACCGGAACAGAAAGCTGGTGCTCATGGTGGATCTGGACCAGACACTCATCCACACCACCGAGCAGCACTGTCAGCGAATGTCCAATAAGGTACCTGCATCATTTCGGAGTCTTTAGTGTGGCACTGTATGTGTGCCGCAATCCTGAGCACAAGCAGTAGGAGGCGCACACTGGCTCAGGTAAAAATCACTTGGTCCCGCCTCCTGACAAGAGGGTGTTTGTGATGTCCGGCCCCAGACATGACAGACCCTGGTGACAACAGCCACTTATCACGTTGTTGTTTGTGAAGTCTTTGGACCTGTCTTTGTATCTGACGTTTCAGATAGAACCAGAAAACCCCCCGTAGATCTCAGACCTCCTCCAGTCAGCTGATTCCACCCAGTGTCATCCTCCTCCATCCACTGATCTCCTCTGATAAATCCACAGATCATCAAACATGACTTTGTCACCAAGAGTCAAACAGTTATTAAACACCATTAGACAAATCATGACCTCTGACCTCTTGTTGTTCTTTTTTTATTTCAATAGTAAAACACAGGGTGGGCTCCAACCCCCGACCTCTGTGTGAACAGACAGACCCACTAACCACTGGTCCACATAGACAGTCCACTGCTCCTATTGTGGAGTTCTAGACCCAGATGGTGAAAATGAGGAAGAATCCTTCAACAGATTCCTGGATCCAGATGGTTCTAGAACACCAACATCTAATCATCTGGTCCTGGTCCATCAGCATGTACTCTACATTTCAACAGTTTATCTTGGGAGATCCGTAAAGTGTCTGTCAGCACCTCCTACTGGTCCCACTCCAACCCTCACTGCTGCCCACCTCTTTTCATTCATGAGTCCTGTGGAGTCGAACATGAACGGTCAAGAACCTTCATCTACGTTTCTCCTCCAGGGTATTTTCCACTTCCAGCTGGGGCGTGGAGAGCCCATGCTCCACACGCGTCTTCGCCCTCACTGCAAGGAGTTCCTGGAGAAAATCGCCAAACTCTACGAGCTGCACGTCTTCACTTTTGGGAGCCGACTTTATGCACACACCATCGCAGGTACTGGACTCATCAGGACATTTACAGGATGTTTTGCATGTCGTGTGTGAAGCTGATGAATGAAACTGGCACTGAATGAAAGGAGGTATTCCACTTGTGCTGGTGCTTTGTGTCCATCAGGGGGCGCTATCTGCTTGTGTTCTGCGTGTCAGCTGGGCTTCACTCAGAACTCGTAGATTCCTCCTCTGCCAGCTAACGTGATCGAGATGAGACGTAGTGATGTGAAGTACAGTTGTCGACAGTGGGTGTTTTCCTCCGGGGGGCTCGTGGGGCAAGTCTGGGTCCGGGTCAGGCTCCGGGTCAGGGTCAGGGTCAGGGTCAGGGTCCGGGTCCGGGTCAGGGTCTAACCCTAACCCGTTGACTCCCCATCACTGCTGATGGAGCTGGACTGTCTGGGCTCATGTGATTCCAGCTTGCAGACGTGTTGGCGTCTGTAGCCTCGGTCCTGTTGGTATGCAGCCACCGTTGTCGTCAGAGCGGATATAGGGGATCAGCTCTGGTCCCGGTGGTTTTCTGTGATTCATTTTTGATGCACTTTGAATTGGATTTGACTGTAAAGGCTGCGGGGTCAGTTGGTCTCACAGCTTCACTTCCAGGAGAGTCAGACAGAGGAAGAAACACTCCCGAGACACGTGAATGTTCAAAATGTGATCACCTGTTCTACCTTTTTACAGTTTTGTGACCGTTTTGATTGATTTGATATGATCTTATTTGGGGCTGGACAATTTATCTATTAAAAATGTTATATTTTTGAAAGCAGATATGGAATTTGACTATCGATAAAATTCATTTTGTGCTGTGTCCGTTCCAGTCAGCTGCTGAGCTGGAGCTCTCTGCTCTCCTGCTCCTCTTTCATAATCAGTTTGGTCACGTTTTTTTTTTTTTTTTGTGTCACAGAAGGAGCGAGAGCAGAGAGCCGGAGCAGGACATGATCTCTGACATGGAACTCTGCATCCGTCTCCATCCAGATCTGATAATGAACGTTGTAACCAGACCGAACATGTCTGTTCTTCATTAATGGACATCTGTATCTGATGCCCGGGTTGGGATTAGGGCATCTGTATCAGGTTCCCCCCCAGACTTGTTTCACCAGGAGGAGACCCCGGGAAAGACCCAGGACACGCTGGAATGACTATGTCACTCGGCTGGTCTGGGAACGCCTTGGGGTCCTCCTGGAGCTGGAGGAGGTGTCTGGGGAGAGGGAAGTGTGTCCCTACTCAGACTGCTGCCCCCGTGATCCAGCCCCAGATAAAGCTGAAGAAGATGGATGGATGGATTTATTTATTCATGTCCACCTTATTGAGCTCTGGTTCAAAAAGGTCCTCCAGTACCACAGTATTTATGTGTACATTTTATTATTGGGCTCCGTGTTTTCAATGGCGTTGCTGCTGTGTTGCTTTGAACTGGGATTTCTTGTTACAACACTTTGTGCTGAATTTAATTCTATGAACCGTGCTACATAAATAAAGATCTGTCGATTGAATATGTGCTGTTGAGTTTTAATCTCTAAGAGAAACTCCTCTTGTCTGTTTCAGGTTTTCTGGATCCTGAAAAGAAGCTTTTCTCTCATCGCATCCTTTCCAGAGACGAATGCATCGACCCCTTCTCCAAGACAGGGAACCTTAGGTGGGGATTGCTGCTGTTAAGACATTTCCTGTGCAAACAGTTCTTTTTTTTTGTTTTGTTTCAAGATGCGAGATAAACTGACATCGCTTCTACATGAGGGGCAGATGAAACTTTATTGATCCTGAAGGAAGAAGAGAGTGAAAGTTTGTCTGAAAACCAAAGAGCTCTATGAGAACAGTGGCTTTCACACTCCACAGAACACCGCACGAGTACTGGGGAACTGTAGCAGCAGGGAAACACTGCAGATGGGTTCACACATACTGTTTTTATGGCATTTGAAGAGAATCAAAGCCGTGGCAGCAGTAATCAGAGCAAAGACGTCCATGTCAGGGACATGATGATGTCGTTGACTCCTTCAGCTGCGTGAGCAAACAGGAAGTCACATGTCGCTGCTGCTGATTATCCTGACAGGAATCTCTTCCCCTGCGGGGACTCGATGGTTTGCATCATTGATGACCGAGAGGACGTGTGGAAGTTTGCTCCCAACCTCATCACTGTGAAGAAATACATCTACTTCCAGGGGACGGGGGACATCAACGCTCCGCCGGGATCACGGGATGCTCAGACGGCCAAGAAAGGTACAGAAACTGAGAGAACGGAGGAGATGCTGAATTACACCGGTGGTGTGTGTGTGTGTGTGTGTGTATAAAACATCAATTACAATTAACAGCAGTAAGTCATTCTGCATCATTGATCAGCTGAATAATTCAAAATGCTTTCAGGACATTTTTCTTTCTCCCAGGAGCTGTTGACAATAAATAATTAGGGAGGGAACACAAACATCACTTTGTGACTGTGACCGGATCCAGAGGAGGGGGCTCTGGATCCGTCTCAGCTCCGGCTCATTTCAACAACTTTTCATCGTTGTGTGACCAGTTCTCACAAAGATGTAACACACACACACACACACACACAGTCAGCCTGCAGAGTCCCGTGTCATCACTTCACCCGTTGTCAGACACTTTGTGGGAATCTCCCTGAATGTGGCAGACCAGAGGAAGGAAAGTGGAGAACGTGCAGACAAATACAAAGTGACAAAGTTCTTTTCAGGGCTCTGATCATCAGCATGCAGCCACGTTCCAAAGTTCGTTTTCTGCACTGGCTGTAGAACGGAGTGGACTCTGACTCTAATTGGCTCGGTGTTGTCAGCTGAGAGTTCCTACTTAGTGTGATGTTTGTCTTCCTCGTCCCAGCGCCGTCACAGAGACGTGCAGCTGTCAGTCGAGCTGTGTGCTCTTGACTCATCTCAGTTTAAAGCCTGGAGGCGTCCCATCGGGGGAAAGTTTACAATATCAGGATTTCACCCAGTAGTGTTTGATGAACCGGTCATTGACAAAAGTCCTTGACAAATCCAGTGAGTCAGGATCGTGGGAACCCCAGACTGTGATTGGCCGGTTTGCGTCAGGTGCTGATAAACATGGTAGAATAAACCTTGGACTCTTTGACAGATCTAGACATCAGACCATTTGTTTGTTCACTTTGATCGACACCAGATGTCCTCGTCTCCTTCCTGCAGGAGGCCCACCATCGTCTCGACCAGCAGAGAGCACAGAACAGGCCGGATCGCCGGGTGCCGACGAGCAGAACAACGGTCCCAGGAAAAGGCCGAAGGAGCACAGCAGCTCTGGAAAGGATGAGTCAGCAACGTCTCCAACAAATGAAAGGACACATCCCGTAGGAGCTGTGGAGGATGAGTCACTCAGGATGAGAGCAGCAGAGTCCGACACCAGAACACGGGACTCTCAGGTGGGTGATGGCGGTCGAGGGACACACCAGGGTCAGGACGCTACGAACTCGTCACCACCAAGCCTGGACTTTGACCTTTCCAGCGACAGCGACAGTGACTCGGTTAGAGAGAAGCCCGCGTCATCAGACAGCGACGACCAAGGTAAGTCGGACCAGGTGGAGAAACCCGGGGACGGTGGTGTGACGCCAGAGGGCGGGGCGAAGGAAGGCGACAGGAAAGGTCGGACTGAAGGAGACAACCGGTCCGAGGTTCTTCTCCCCGTCCCCGAGCTCGGAAACGGCTGCTCGGACAGGAGAGAGCCCGAAACGGAATCCCAGAATAGCGAACAGTCGGGCGTGACCGTGGGGGAGGAGCTGCTGGATCAGAGTATGGAGGAGGAGGAGGAGGAGGAGGAAGAGGAGGAGGAAAGTGACAACGACCAGGACGATCATCTCATCTACCTGGAGGAAGTCCTGGAAAGGATCCACGCCGAGTACTACGCCCGCTACGAGGCCTACCTGAAGAAGGAGGCCTCAGACTCTCCAGACATACGCAGGATCGTCCCGCAGCTGAAGAGCAGGACTCTGGAGGGCGCCACAGTGGTGTTCAGTGGGCTCTACCCCACCAACTACCCCATGGAACGCACCCGGGAGTTCTACCACGCCAAAGCGCTGGGCGCCAAGATCGGCAGGAGCCTGCTCCTCAGCTCCCAGGACCCCAACCGGACGACGCACGTCATCGCAGCCAGAACTGGTACGTAAACACACACACACACACACACTGCTGAACGGACACACCGGGAACAGAACCGAAGACCTTAAATGTGAGGGAGGCAGACAGGATGTGTCCATGGAAACCCTCCGGACCAAAGTCCGGTCACCTTCTGAACATCATATGTTGGGTTTTTTTAGTTTTCAGTGTGCTGATTTGTAATTAATGTGAGGTCTGCTTTTTTAATGAGACTGGAATTTAAATCGGGTAATTGTTTAAATGTCAGACTGACTGACAGGTGAGTGTGTGTGTGTGTGTGTGTGTCAGAGGATAATTAAGGTTGAATAACCTGACAGTTTATCTCGGGGTTCAGCCGTTTCAGTCCGATGGGTTTTGATGGACAAGGGCGATCCGACCGCGCCTCTAATCACTGAATGTCTTTTGTGTGAAGCCTCTAAACTCTCTGAGCTCTTTGTCGATGGTCCAGACTCGATGTTTGGGTAACGATGCCTGTCTGGACTGTTTTCAGACCAGTTCTACTCTTTTTACAGTTTCTACTTGTCCTGAACAGAACACATTGTTTGTCTCCTGCTGTTTGAGGTTCCCACGTCCACATTTAAGATGTTGGAAAATGAAACTGTGGACGTTCCCATTGGTATTTGGAATCATAAAGATGTTCTTATTACTGAATGTCTGTTGCTAAAATGTTCATTTCCTCTGAGAACAGGCATCAGTCTTCCACCATGAATCCAG
This sequence comes from Aeoliscus strigatus, assembly GCA_901007665.1. Classification (NCBI taxonomy): domain Eukaryota; kingdom Metazoa; phylum Chordata; class Actinopteri; order Syngnathiformes; family Centriscidae; genus Aeoliscus; species Aeoliscus strigatus. Next base: position 11,853 of record CAAKHB010000381.1, on the reverse strand, counting down.
AGGAGGATTTACTGCTGCACTAAAGTGTTTTAGTGTGTAAGAGCATCGGGATGAAACGAAAGCAGCGGGACACAGCAGCAGACCCTCTAATGATCAGGAAAAACATCAGGAACCATTTGTTCCTCTTTATTCCAACAGCTGTGAGAGGCTGAAGTGAACAGAGTCTCCAGTGTGTGTGGGTAGCCTCCGCTACGTGTCTTCAACCCCTTCAACTCACTCCCACAGATGGATGTTAGAGAACTTAGACATGAGCCGGACTATGTGTGCATGAAACGGTTTTGACGCACGTCTGCCAGCCAATCAGAAAAGAGCATTCACCCAGTCCAGACGGTATGAGTAAAATTATATATGAATTATATATTGTATAATATATAATATATATAATATATTGTATAATCATATTCTGACCTCATCTACTGGACAATGAACAATACAAAGACACTCATGTAGCCCAAGCTGCTTCAAAATAAAACCCAACAGAACAATAAACCAACGTAAACTCCTGACACATCAGTAAATGTAACAGAACAGACGTCGACCTGCTCCACTGCTCTCTGCACCGACTCCGCTCTCTAACTGAGGCTGATGCATCGGTTCGGGTCATGTGACCGATTTCAACTCTGGATTAGTTCATTTCACAGTTGATAACATAGAGACATAAAGGTTCTGGACCTGCTGATGGTCTGTTGGTAGCTCGTTCACCAGAAAGGACTGAAAGGAGCGAGGGAGTCCGAGTCATCCAAGTTCAGTGTCGTCTGTCTGTCGTCTGTCTGAAGATGGTCGACTGGCTCGGATGTTGGTGACCAGCAGAGATGCTAGACGCTGGAAATCCCTGCTCTCACACACACACACACACACACACACTTCATAACTCTGGACAATAAAGCTCCAAACGCGGATTCAGCAAAACAACCTTGTGTTTTGTGAAAAGACCTTTTGATGGGCTTTGTCAGCACACCGGGGGTCAATGAGTGTCAATGATGTCACATGTTCACTGCAGCAGTCAGTAGAACTCGGGATGGTGACAGAAGAAGATAAATCTTATCTGTGTGAACACATTGACTCCTTTCTCCTCCAGGAGACAACGTGTGGTCATGGATTGTCATCGATCGTCTGTGTGTGTGTGTGTGTGTGTGTGTGGGGGGGGGGGGGGTTGTTCCTGCTGTCACCTGTCCCCCGTGTGTTCTGTGACTCAGGCACTGAGAAGGTCCGTCAGGCTCAGGGCTGCAAGCACCTCCACGTGGTGAGCCCCGACTGGCTGTGGAGTTGTCTGGAGCGCTGGGAGCGGGTGGAGGAGCAGCTCTACCCTCTGAAGGAGGACAACTCCAAGCTGCCCTGGTACAGCCTCGCCCCCACCCCGGCTCTGCAGCACAGACAGATGTCGACAGCTGCCTTCTGACCGTCGCTTGTCTCTTGGTGTGTTTGCTCGCAGCAACAGTCTGGCCACCTTCCCCGACACCCAGAGTTCCCCGCCGAAGCCCGTCTTCCACCCGGCTCCTGTCCATCACAGACCTCCACCTCAGGCCCCCGAGGCCCGCACATATGACCCAGTGACAGGGAAGCTGATCCGCAGGGGCCCCCCAGCCCAGCTCCAGCTCTCAGGGGCCCCGTCGCTGTCCAATCACAGAGACCAGTCGTCTGTCAGGTAATGACAGCATCAGGACCCGTCGGTTGAATCACACACCAGTTAGGTTTAGTCTGGTTTTAGTCAGAATAGTCATTGGAATGGTATTAAAGTGTGAATGTCTGAAGTCAAAAACATGACCAGGGCTTTTCCACGAAAGATCATGTCACACGAATGAAGACAATACCTGCTGAGAACAGAAAACCACCCAACTGTGAACGGATCCTCTTCCACTGTCTGTGGAAGTCCAACACACCAAGAAAAAGAAGGTGACAGGTGTCAGTTCTTTGGTTCCGTCTCAGACCAGCTGGGACATTTGTGTTGTTCAGACATGTCGTTACACTGAAAAACGTTTGTGTCTCGATAACGAGTGAAATCCACCAGACACCACTGTGTAAGTAAGACTGTCACTAACTACAGCCTACTAGAATGTAAACAACCCAACTGATGTGAACACGTCCGTCAGACCTCGACAAGCTCAGAAGGAATCTAATCTCCAAGGTTCACTCTGATTGGACCACTTCACAACTGGTCCCACAAACGGACCAGTTCTGATTGGATCCATCTATCCCGCCCTCACATGTGCCGTCTCCTTTGAATTGAATTTGTTCGTCAACAAAATGAACACCGATGCCGACACCCACACGTTGTTTCCTTCATTTCACTGACACGTTCACTGCTTCAGTTGGCGTTAAGAAATCAGGTCCTTTGACGATAGTAACAGTTCAGTTTATGAACATATTCAGGTTCAGATAGCGCTTCAGACGTTTGTATTTAAAATCCAAAGAAGGGTTCAATTGACTTTAGATGATTGAAGTCAGGCAGTGACACAGCCGGTGAATTGTGGAGTAGCTTGCTGTCCAGTTCACTCAGTGCATGTTAGCGATATGTTTTCACGTCCATGATAGTAAAAAGGCCAGCTCTGTCCTGTCACGTCTGGTGTTGAATGATGTCATTGAAGTCTCTTCCACTCAACGCTACGATATCGGTGGTCTGATCGTTTATTATCTCAGCTTCTCTGTGGCGGCTCAAAGTGAAACTCTCCCTGCTAATACGCTGTAATTAATAGTCACCAGCAGAACATTGGCCCTGATAATTCATGGATTGGAGGCACAGTTCCGTTCTCATGGAGCTGCGGAAACTTTGATTTTATCATCAAAGAAAATTCCTGAACGTTTACCTCTAATGAGTCCTTGTTGTGGAGAGTCTACGTCTACTGAATATACAACCCAAGAACACCCCTCCCAAACGTAATGACAGCAGGAGGCAGCTTTCCTTGTCCACGTCCCAGCAAACACACAGCAGCCAGCTGATGTGTGTTCTAGTTTCAAATTATCCAGAATATTCTCTCTGTATTATTGCAACAAGTTTGTACAGTTTCCTTAAAGAGACTCGCTGATAATAATGATGTAGTATTCATATATTAATGTGTTTATTTCTGTTATTATCGTTATTCTATACATGTATTTGTTCATTTCTAGAAAAGTGACAGTAAAGATTTTCCGTCCTGTCTCAGGGGCTCTCTGAAGAAACCAGAGGTGACGGGTCCGATCCAGGATGACGAGCAGCCGGGACCTTCTCGGAGGAAACGTCAGCCCAGCATGTCGGAGACGATGCCTCTGTACATGCTCTGCAAAGAGGATCTGGAGAGCATGGACAAGGAGGTGAGGATGGGGGGAGGCGGATGTGTGTGTGTGGGGGGGGGGGTGGAGCTCTCAGTTTTCCCACAATCCTCCAGTGTTCGCTCTCTCTGGCCGCAGGAATAACCGCTCCTCGTCTGTCAGAAGTGACTGGTATTCCCTTTAAATCCTGTGTTTCTATTCTTGTTTTGTTCGTTCAGGACATATTTCCTTCGGGTTTCAGTGCAGTAGTTGTGAACTGTGTTGGTTTCCAGTCTGTAAACACCTACCAATGATCATGTTGGTTGTTTTGGAGCCACAGCTTTTTGAAGACCAGGTTGAAGTAAGTTTTGTGTGTCTGCGCTGAGGCGTTCAGGATGATGTTTCCTGCAAAGAGCAGAGCACTTCAAATGGAACGTGGGAAACAAGACAAATATCAACTCGTTCCCAGGAACTGATGCAGCAGAAGAAGAACTAGTGTTGATGAGTTTCTGTCCTTGACCCTTCAGCTCCGTCACACATTCCAGATGAGTTGAGTAGAACTGAATGATGTGGACGTCAGAGCCATCGGTCACGTTCCAGTCTGACGTTAGCAGACTGCTGCAGGCGCCGGCTCCAACGTGGGTCTGTTCATGATCCAAAGTTGAGTTGGTCTTCAAATCTGCTGGTGTGGAACCGTGTTGATGAACGAAGTCTCTGATTTGAAATCCTAACAGCTGCAGAACAAAACTAACTGCAGATGCGTGTGCGTGTGTGCAGTCTTACTACCTTTTCTGTAGTTTTGCACTTGCACCAACAATGGTTATAGAGTCATGGAGCTGTTTTCAGTTTGGTTGAGCACACAAATAACCAGCAGTTGTTTTTCTTTGTTGCTGTAGTTTGGGCTCTGAGAAGTATCAAACAGTACAAAATTGATGTGAAACAACCAGAGATGTTTACCATCATTCAAATATCCATATTTCAGAGGCTTGAACTGGAGCGTTGTAGCCGTTGATCATTATTATTGTTGCGACTCCAGTTGAAACTACACCAACGACGATGTGGAACAGTGACTTCCTGTCTCACAATTTATCATCCATGAATAAAGGACACCAGCAGCTCTTATCACAGGACCTACTTAAAACAACCAATGTTTTAATTAAATTTATCTCTGAAGCACAAAGATGTGACATCATATTAATCAGCGGTGTCGCAGCAGACTGGTTTGTTATTAAACTGGGATTAAGGGGAGTTTACAAGGGGCTGAGTTTGGAATGGACGTGGTTTAATGAGGCGCGCGTTGTGTCAGAGTGACATTTACAAGAGTTGACCGTAGCTGAGAGGATCCCTTGTGCTTTAGTTTTCAAAGTCCGAGCTGACTGTTGCCCCACAAACACCTTCTGTGGTTCCAATCATCCACTGACTGAAAGGCGCCGCCCTGTTGGTTCGTGTGCTTAATGAGATTTGTGACATCAAACGTCAAATGGAAGGCGCGATTACCGACTTGTTGTGAGCGAGACGGACTCCTCTCGCGCCGCCAGTACGCTGAAAGAACACAGTGGCTTTGTAGATAGGCTGAGTTTGAAATGTCACCTGAGCTAAAGGTCAGTCGCTGACATTCGTAAACACTCCGGAGCTTCAGGCTAACTGAAGCTTCTTAATGCGCCGGAGCCTGGAGCACATCTGCATCAGGTGGGCCGAGGCGTATTTAAATGTCACCGGTGGAAACAGCTGGACTGGACCAGCGATCGATTGTTTCACCAGTGGAGTATTCCACTGATCGTTTCATCGATTGATCAGATGGAAGGAAACCTTTTCTTTACTGAAGCACAGCCGTAAATATACCACAGAAACAGAAATGTACGTGTCCCTGCAGAGGTCAAAGGTCACACTAACCACATTATGGGACGTCGTTAACACGTTTCTTCAGCCCACTTTGACTCGTGCTAACGTTGGCATGTGTGCGCTGTGGTGTGGATGTCTGAACCCGTGTTGAGATGTTGAAGTGTCGTAGTCGTAACGTTCTGTTACACGAGTTCTTCTTAGTTGTTGTTGTTGTTGTTCTTGGCCTTGTTGCCTCGGTGATTTGTATGAATGCGGTTGCTGGAGGAAACCTGACTGACCTGTGTTTGAATCCACTGCGTCTTTGTTGGGTGATTCTCCTGCTGCTTCAAGTATTTTCATCAGTACTTTTGAAGACATTGCATCAAACTGATTGTTCTCACGTCTTCTGTTTCACTGGAGCTCTGATTCTTTCTTTTGCCTCCAGCTGACTGAACGTTTGCACACTGAGAGGACAGGGTTGTTGTCTTTTTTTTTTTTTACCAAAGTTTCAAGGTTTGTCATTGTCAACTCAACCACATGTACCAGACACACAGAAGAATGGAGAGGCTGTTTCTCCCCGTCAAAACACTAGAGTCAGCTATGAACAATAAAGAGGTGGACGGAGAAGACCAAGAGAATAATAATAAAATGAGATCAACGATAGGCTGTGTATCACCAATAAGGACATATAGATAGATAAATAGAGGAAGTAGGAGATGTTTGAGTGAAAACCCGACTTTTTGGTTGAAGTGCATGTTAGTGTCTTAGGATCAATTTCTTCCTGTCAAGTTACTGAACACGACATAAAAAGGATCAGACCAAAGTTATTCTTCTGCTCCTTCTCTCTACAACCCACTGATGCCTCGTGGATGAGGATGGCTTCTTTCCCCAGTAGTGCTCACCCACTCGTGTTGACATCCAGTTTGCCATCCGATTTTTTTATTTGATCTCCTGGCCTGTCAGAGCCACGGAACCAGAATCCACACAGCTCCACCGTCACCTGTTCACCTCCTGGTGGAATCAACCTGTGTGCCTGTCTCTGCCTCCATCAGCAAACGGAGCTCTGGTGTCCTGACTCAGTCTGTGGCTGCACGCGCCAACAATTAGTTCTCGGCGTCTGTGTGGTTCCAAAAAATGTTTGTATTTAAAAGTGAATGAATGCTGTGAAGTGATTTTTGTCTTGGAACCAGTTCCTCTGTGGTGTTTTCAGTTCAGCCGCAGCGTTACATAACAACCAGCAATGCAGTCTGTCACCAGTCTGCCAGAGATGATGGAGGGAAGAAGAGAAAGTCTCTTCAGACCATTTCTCACCTCACAGCTTCTTGTACAAACTAAAAACAATGTGGAAAGACAAAGTTCTGTGCTTCGGATCAGTCGTCACCCTTGACCTCGCATGCAGACCTCGCATGTCTGATGAGTCATCTCATTGAAGTTTAACAAACTGGGTCAGAGTCGACGCGTCACCACCTGACGTCACTGCTCCAGACACAAGTCGCCACGGCAACGTGGACCTCCACAGACAACGACAACAACAGTAATTGGACTGTTTGCGTCAGGTCTGTTTGTAGAGAAAATAGAACCGACTTAAAGGTCTGAGAGAGAGACCGACATCTTGTTGTAGTTAGTGCGGTAACAACTTTGGTCGACTTTCAGTGGACCACACACAGGAGCAGTCACGGCGGTGTAGGACGCCCGCGTAGACCACCACCACCGCCAGGTGAGTTCAGTTTGAAGACAGACATTTGTCTGTGAAGATGGTTCTGTCTGTGGATTCGTTGTAGCGTCTTTGTAGCAAGTAGAGTCGGACCGGTGCCTGAGCGCCGCTGCAGCTCGGGCAGCAAACACTCACTGCTTCCACGGGGAATCTCTTCCTAATTGGAAGTTTTCATTTGAAATGAATGTGAGTGTCGGCTGCTGGAGCTGTACATGAATCTTTCAGGGTGAAAAAGACCGCGGGCTTTGTTGGAGCCAGGAGGTGGAGTATCTGCAGAGGATGAACCAGTGAAGAAACAAGCACAGGGTGAGGAGGGGCCCAGGAGGTTAACGAACCGGGTGTCCTGTTCCTGGGACCGTTGTGATCTTTGTGATTGGGTCTAATTCATACATGGTACTGAAGACTTTGTCTGTGTGTTTGTAATGTCAGCACCCCCTGACACAAGGAGGGTTCTCCTGTCTGACAGACTCTGTATGGATGAAGGCTGCTGGATGAGTACAGACCAATAGAAGTCAGTCACACAGACACACACACACACACACACACACGCAATGTTCAGTTGCTGAGAATAGAACAAACTAATCCTCTTCTGCTGGTATTTGTGTCCCGGGCTGTTATTTGTTGGTGTCCCACAGGGTCGTTCAAATGAAAAAAAAATCAGCAAATTGAACTGGAACAGCACGCAGACACACGTTGGAAGATCAGCCTCAGCTCACATGCTCTTCCTCTCCACTAAGTGGATGTTCAAATCATAAAAAAGCCTTTAATGAGCCTGGCTTGAGGCCAGTAATGATGCCCCCCCGCACCTCCCACCACAGGAGAACATGCCCCCTTCATCAATCCAGTTGCTCAGGAGAATGTGGATGAATGTATGTGTGTGTGTGTGTGTGTCTGTTTCATTTGTCACACCTTTCATGGAGCTGCTGGCTGCAAGCTGACAAACCTTTGAATGATGGAGGATCATCATGTGCTCAGTTCCTCCACAACCTCCAACTCCAGCGGCATATACATGTAATATGTAAAATACAGCTCTGGAAAAAAGAGAAAGAGAGAGAAAAAAGAAAGAAAGAGACCACTGCATTTTTTTTTCTGAAATCATCATCTCTACATGTATGACAGCCAATCCATTCCAGCATCTGTTGAATTCTTGCGCCAGGAGTGGAATGAAGTCACCCCAGAACAATGTGACAGAATGGTGGAGAGCATGTCCAGACACATGAAGCTGTGATTAAAAATCAGGGGTATTCCACCAAATAGTGATTCCTGAACTCTTGCTAAGTTAAAACATGAGTATTGTGATGTTTTAAAATTAATATGATCTTGTTTTCTTTGCATTATTTGAGGTCTGAAAACATTGCATCTTTTTTGTTATTTTGACCATTTGTCATTTTCTGCAAATTAATACTCTAAATGACAATTGTTATTTGGAATTTGAAAGAAATGTTGTCAGTAGAATATAAAATGAAACAAAAATGTTCATTTCACTTAAACACATACCTATAAATAGTAAAATCAGAAATACTGACAATTTTGCAGTGGTCTCTTCAATTTTTCCAGAGCTGTATTCATATGTTACTTATATTTGACGTATGAATTCAATTGGAAGTATTTTTATTATTATCTATTTTATTTTTGTATTTGAGTGGTACGTCACTGCCCAGTTTTACAATATTTACTTTTATTTTGACTTCACTGCCATAATTCCTCTCTTTATTTTTTCTGTTTTGATATTTAATTTCTGTGCTGCTGTGACAAACCCATTTCAAAAGCCCGTTCGAAGAGCGTCCCGTCCAGTCGTTGAACTAGACTGTGTTGACGCTGACGTGTAAGGAAGGTCCTGGAAGGCTGATGAACCTTCTCCAACAGGTGGACGACATCCTGGGCGAGGAGAGCGACAATGAGAGCGAGGGCCGAGGGAAGGAGAAACCCAGCAATGATGACGGGGAACAGCAGCGGCCGCAGCAGCAAGGAGCCGAGCAGCAAGCAGATCCTGAGGAGAAGGTCCCCTCAGCCAGCGGCCAGGCCAGTCAGCCGGTCAGTGCTCCAAGGTGAGACGTGGAACTTTCCACAGCTTTCTTGGTGAATTCTCAGTCTGTCACAGCACTTCATCAGCAGGTCGGAGCCAGCGAGCCGCTTTTTTGTCGCCATGGATACGAGTCCAAACAGACAGCGTGCAAAGTGCTCGCAGCAGTTGAGTGCGATGGCTGAAGGACGTCTGATTGAAAACACGCCTTCAGAAGATCCTTAGTTTACCTGTATGTTGTACGATGCATTTCAGACACACGTTTCTCTCCATTGGACCTTGTTAGAGCCACAAAACACCTCATGTCCACACTAGAAACGTGGGAAGGAGCCACGTGTTGTCAGCTGTCCATCGTGTCCCAGACTCATGATCACCTGGACACGCTTCTTCTTCTCTCTCCAAACGTCAGTCGGTCTGATGACACTTTGTCTGTTTGCTTTTGCTTGATTACACGAGAAATGCTTTAAAACATGACATGAATTCATTTGATTTCAGCGTTGGCTTTTCTGCGCTATGTTCCTGCTGTGGACATTTCAGTTTCATCTGTGAAAGGAATACTCGATGTGACGTAGTCCAGCAGAAATGATCATTTACAGGATCAAATTGGAGTAAATCCCACAGACCACAGCCAGAATGAATTTATTGTCAAATACAATGACGTGTACAGTTTTCACTCAGATTCAGAAGATAAAATACAGATAGGTAAGATACATTTTTTAAAAAATCAAAGAAAATGAACATAAAACTCGAGAAGATTAAGATGAAACACAAAGAAATCCAATAAAATACAGAAAAATATAAAATGCAAAAGGGGATTTGTGCATTATTTACAATGAAGTATACTTACTGACAAATAGATGATCAGGCTTTAAATAAACTGTTTGAAACTTCACAGGCAGCACAGTCTGATGAGATGTTGCATAAGACACAGCACTTCTCCTCATCACATGTTCTTTGGGAACGAAAAGCGAACAAAGAGCTGGTGCTCTGTCCATCTCCTCCAGCGGCTCGATCACGTGTATACAGTATGTGGCACAGAGCAGACAGACATCTGTTGCTAAGCTACAGTAGCGACGGGAGCGTCTCAGCTTTGTTCTTGCCATGGTTCCGTGTCTTCGGCTGCTTCTGTACAAACCCGTTTATCTCCTCTGTTCACAGATGATTCATTGTTGTTGTCACCATGTGTTCATGTTTCCTCTGCACTTACTCAAGTCTTTGTCAGTGATTAGCAGATTCACTCGTTCATCATCCGGTGATCCAGACCACAGAATCAGTGGTGTGTACCAGCTCCCTGCAGTGGGTGACACAGTTGTTCAAATACTGACTGTGATGTGAGGTGTTATTTATAGTAGGGATACTTGTTGGAACACTGACCCTGATGTTACAAGACGGATCAAAGAGAGGGTGTAACAGACCCTCTGAGCATCCCTCAGATCTGAGCATCTCGTCTGATTTTAGAAAAAACCTTCTCCACCTGTTTGTATTTAACATTTGAAATGCAACAAAACCTTTTAACCATAAGAAGCTGTCATTTAATCTGACTGACTCTCACTGCCCAACCTTCCCTTTTCCATCTTTATCCCCAGTGTAGAATACAATCAGCCTGGAGCCGGCGTGGGTTGGCGCTCCTTTAGGTGTCAGAACCGGACATGGACATTAGACAGACGTGGTGTCGTGTCATGTCGTGTGTGTCAGTGCAGGGAAAGTTACAGTCAGTTGGTGGATGTGAGGTGAGACAAGTGATGATGGTATGTGACGAGGACAACCTGATAGGAACCTCCAGTGCATCAGGTGGTGATGAAGGGAGGAATGGGGGCTCAGATGTTCTTCATACAACCTTCATGTGACACACGGTGACGGACGCCACAGTTTCCTTTTTTTATTTTGACTAGAACACTGTCTCAGTGTGACGTACACACGGCTCCTCCAGGTAACAGCTGTAACGTCACCCCGTCATGTTTTTATGTTAAGTTAGTTTTGACTCTAATACATCATCTGTTATCAGTCGTCCTCCTTTCATTTCCTGTTTGGGTGGATATGCATTCAGCACTCATTCATTTCCCTTCACCGCTGCTCTCTGGAGTGACTTAATTTCCGACATGAAAATGACAGTGTGAGAGTTGTCGGCCCAAGTGAAGAGGTTATTCTAGCGAAGTCTATGTTTCCAATACGCTCACACAGAAGGTGTGAAGAGGTGTTTCATCTGTTGACTGTGTTGATTGGGTTTTGATTGGCTGCTGTGTTGGTGTTTGTATCTGGATCTCACTGCCTTTTTTTTTTACATGTGTATATCTGCTACAGCTGGAGAAAAGTGTCAGGAGTGATTTGTGATAGAAGAGTTTCAGCTAAGGTGAAGGGAAAGGTTTACAGGACTGTGGTTAGACCAGCTATGATGTATGGTTTAGAGACACTAGAGATAGGCAGAAGACAGGAGGCAGAGCTGGAGGTGGCAGAGTTAAAGATGCTGAGATTCTCTTTAGGAGTGACCAGGATGGACAGGATTAGGAATGACGTCATCAGAGGGACAACACAGACAGGAAGGTTAGGAGACAAAGCTAGAGAGGCTAGATTGAGATGGTTTGGACATGTGCAGAGGAGGGACAGTGGATACATTGGTAGGAGAATGTTAGAGATGGAGTTGGAGGTAGGAGACAGAGAGGAAGGTCAAAGAGGAGGTTTATAGATGCAGTGAGGGAGGACATGGAGGTAGTTGGAGTCAGAGTAGAGGATACAGAGAACAGGGAAAGATGGAAATCGATGATTCGCTGTGGCAACCCCTGAAGAGGGACAACCCGAAAGGTGAAGAAGAATATCTGCTACAGGTAATGGAAAAAAAAGGGTAATATGTAAACTACCGGTGTTTTTAGGGTAATGTGCAAATAACCCAGGTAATTTGCATATTACCCATTTTTTCACATTACCCGTAACACACACACACACACGCAGTATGTGAATGTGGGTGTGTGTATGTACATATATGACGACTCAGCAGTGTTCCTGCGTCTACTGTTAGAAACAGACAACACCTTTTCTAAGTTTAAACGTGTCATTGGCACCGTTGTCGCTCTGA
>CAAKHB010000374.1:54789-75488 GCA_901007665.1 Aeoliscus strigatus | reverse complement strand
AAGTCTTCTGTCCTTCCAACAGCACACCTCACCACTGTTCTACTACCTTCATACATGTCCTGCACCAAGCCAACATACTTCTCTGACACTCCTGACTTCCTCATACAAAACCACAATTCCTCTCTTGGCACCCTGTCATATGCCTTCTCTAAATCTACAAAAACACAATGCAGCTCCTTCCTACCTTCTCTGTACTTCTCCATCAGCATCCTCAGTGCAAATATTGCATCTGTGGTGCTCTTTCTAGGCATGAAACCATACTGCTGTTCACAAATCTCCACTTCCTGTCTCAACCTGGCTTCAACTACTCTTTCCCAAACCTTCATGGTATGGCTCATCAACTTTAGTTACTACAACTCTGTACATCACCCTTCTTATAAATTGGTACCAGAACACTCTTCCTCCACTCATCAGGCATCTTGTTACTGTCTAATATTTTGTTAAAGAACCTAGTAAGAAAATCTACCGACACTTCCCCTAAACACTTCCATACCTCCACTGGTATGTCATCTGGACCAACTGCCTTACCACTCTTCATCCTTTTTAAAGCTTTCCTGACTTCATCCTTTCTAATCTGATCAACCTCCTTCCTAATCATTTCTGGCTCCTCATTCCTACGTTCCCTATCGTTTTCTTCATTTAATAATTCCTCAAAGTGTAATTTTTAATTTAATCATCATAATTAATCATAATCATTTAATTTTTAATTTAATCATCATCATCTCAACAGAACTCTATATTGTTACATTGTAGACCAGCAGTCTTAATTTTTAAGACAAAGAAAAATACACTCAAGACTCATGAACAATAACATAAAAACATACACACAAGTTGATTCAATTCAAGTGTCCGTAGTATTGTAGTATCGGTCGTACAGCTATTGGTTGTACAGATATCTGTTATAAGTCTTGTATGCTAACTTCAAACATACAAGGAGGCTATCTTTTTTTGCTGTTTGACCCATTAAACAAACTATAATGTGAGTTTGAAGTGATTAAATGTTGTTTTTAAAGGCTTCATTAGCTGTAAATATAATGCAATGACATATAACTTCTCATTTTGTTTTGTCATTGTCACACACAAGCCTTCACTACTCACACATTTATAATGACTGCTAGCACAAAAGTATCTAGAAATTAAACAGAAAAGGATGTGTCTCTTCTATTAACGTAAATAATTGAAAATGGCTTTATAGAATTCACTTAAAAATCTACAGCTGAAAATCCATCCATACAGAAAGAGTCATAAAAGATCTCACACTTTGTCAAAGATGCTGCATGTGTCCATCTGTCCAAACAGCAAAGTAAATGAATATTTATCAGCTTTATCAGCTGTCCTTGAGCATTCTCATGCATTTTAATTAACACCATCTGCAATGTTCCTGCAGAGTTTATGTATGACCAAAGGTGAAACAGACTTCAGACGTGCCCAGTTTCAGAAGGTTTTGACCTTTTCACTGATGTACTGTAGCTTGAGGCACAAAATTCAGAATCACCAAGCTTAGCACACTTCAGACAGACACTCTGTGATTGTGATGCTATTGATCGATCATCTTTTGATCGATCAGTCTTTTCTGTCTCTGTCTTCCAGAACAATAAAACACTGAGCAAACATGTTACCTTTGACAAAAAGACAGAATATGTCATCTGTTGTCTCCAAACATCCCTTCATTGCCTTCATGTTTGGATGTTTTTTCTTCTCCACCTCACAGAACTTTATAATTACCATTGACAATGTCACCTTGTCTCTCTGCTGCAGTGATCAGCCGGCCCCCTCGCCATCTGTTTGCATGTGTGTGTAAGTGTGTGTGTGTAACTTACATACATATGTATTTGTATTGTGGTGTGTGTTTGAGTGAAAGATTGTCCACCCACTCTGACTTGATATTCATTGCAAGTTTGTTGCATCGATTATCCGTGTTCGCCCTCGCCTTCCTCCCACATCTCTGTCTACCCTCTGGACTCGAGCGGTGCAGCCAGAAAGTCAGAGGAAAATTTCATGTCTAGTACTTTGATGTTAAATCTGACGTACTCTGCAGTCTGTGGGGAATACTACTTCAGTACTAGTTGTACTACTACTACTACAACTACTACTACTACTTCTACTTGTGCTTATCAAAGTTGTATGTGCCCAAACATATTACCGTTGGTAACATGTGGTGTTTTGTAAACACCCCCTGACCACCACCAGTATAAAAGCTGTTTATGTGAATTATTACTCTTTTTCTTTTGCCCTAACCCATCTTGTCCCCGTTTACTCCAAATCTTTGCTTGGAAGCCGAACAGATCTCATATCTGACAGACCTCAATAGCTTTTCAGTGAAATGTTGCCCCCTCCTGGTTAAAGTGGGTAACAATCACTCTGAGGATTTTAACTTGGGTTTGTCCATCCTTTATGCGGCGTATGTGTTATGGACCTTAAAGAAGTCAAAAGCACTATTTCATACATTTGACTAAACATTTTCTAGTGTGTGTAACCATTGTTATGTGCTTGTCTTTCAATTTTAGCAGCTGCCATTAACAGTTCAGGAGCTTCAGGAAGAGTTGAGAGTTCACAGGGAGATGAACAGTCGCTTGCAGCAACAACGCCAGCAAGGCAACACCAGCTCCTGTAGAGAACTGCGTACAGACCACGAACACCGAGGGGGACTCAGCCCTGGCCACAGTCCCAGGCAAAGCCCTAGCAATCTGCACAGTCCTGGCCCAAAGAACAGCCCACGAGCCAGCCCAGCTAACACCTACAATCCAAGGCAACAGGAAGCGGACATCATCATTCACAGCCCTGGTTATGGCTGTAACTCTGCCATAGGCACACAGAGAATCAGTCCAGTGAACACTCTGCAGCCGCACGCGAATCAGCCCCCCTATAGCCCCAGTCAAGGTCCGGCTGTGGTGCCCAGTGCTAGTTTTGTCCGCCGCTGCAGCCCTTGCCAGGTGCCCGGGTGTGACGGCTTTTCCTCACCTCCTCCTCAGGATCAGTCAGAGGAGAATTTCTTTTACTTGCAATCGGAGCATGAGCGCCAGGCCAAGGAGCTATTGCTGCTGAGGAAAACCATGGAGGAGATGGAGATGAGAATCAACTCTCAGAAGCAAACACTAGGTGCCCGGGATGAGAGCATCCAGAAGTTGCTTGAGATGCTTCAGAACCAAGGTGAAAGCCAGGGACACTTGGCCCGGGGACAAAGAACAGGCATCATTACTATGGTGGCACAGGAGGCCGAAGCCCAGCTTGAAAATATGCAAGTGAGAGAGGTGAGTATTTGTGTTGTTATTTGTTTCATTTGCACACCAATTGGTATGAATATATCTATAATAACAATAATAACAATAATGATAATAATCATGATGAGAAAGTTATATAAAATTCATGTACTATATCATATTCATTCATTTTCTTCCGCTTAATCCGGTTACGGGTGTGCTGGAGCCTATCCCAGCTGTCAACGGGCGAAAGGCGGGGTACACCCTGGATAAGTCGCCAGCTCATCGCAGGGCCACATGAAAGACAGACAACCAACCACTCACGCACGGACAATTTAGAGTGACCAATTAACCTCAGCATGCTTTTGGAGGTGGGAGGAAGCCGGAGAGAACCCGCGCAGACACGGGGAGAACATGCGAACTCCACATAGAAAGATTCTACCTTCTTGCTATGAGGCAACGGTGCTAACCACCGCACCACCGTGTCGCCCTACATAAAATATTATTAATATCAATCATAATAAAACATTATCAATCAATGATGTGCATGTATGTGTGCGTTTGTGTGCCTATGAGTGTTATGCAGAGTGTGAAAGCAGAAAGCAGCTCAGCAGGTCTTATTAATGGGCCAGATTAACATATGGGGAGCTAAGCCTGCGCTCAGCCGTGCAGTTTTACAATCTGACTCTGTTCGTTTGTGTGTTTGTGTGTGTGTGTGTGTGTGTGTGTGTGTTACTGGGTATGCTCATATGGCAGTTCCTCATATTGCACGTGCATGTGCATGGTATAGGATTTGGCTTTAAGCATTTCCTTTGCAGGGAAAGGCATCCAAAGCAAACCCATATTCATCAGTAGACCTCCAACTAGACACATTTTAAACAGTCAGTTTCATGGCTGACACTCATATGACCCTTTTCTATTGTGTACATATAACGTGCAGACTTCACTGACAGATAAATGCCAAGTGCCGTGCCTCCAGTGAGTGGTGGTGTTGCACAGGTGTGCCTTTATCCAACGCCACGAGGACGAGCAGTGCGCTGCCCTGTGCTCCTCACTGCTGCCTTCTGCCTCGTTTATTTTTAACTCCTAAATCTTCTTAGCCCTTGATTTCTCTACCTCACTGTCACTGGGAGTGTGTTGAATGTCTGCGCATGGCTCCGTTATTGTTTGTGTCATCATGTTCTTGTTTTTATGTGCTGTTTGTCCCCCGCCATGTCTGTTGTGTCCAGTCACAATGATTACGTTAGTGTGTGTGAGTGTGTGTGCACATCTGGGGCCTGTCGGCTTAGCATTTCTAGGGAGGACACACCCTCTGTGGGCTGCCGGTGGCTGATGGGAAATCCACTCATGCTGGTCACTGGGGTGATTTTGTCAAAGGGCAGCGTGGGTCTTTCGGCTCATCTTCATGAGAAGCCACTGCTGAGCACGTGTGCGTGCCTGTGTTTGTGACTTAAACATGATGTGTGTGTAGGAGGTGAGTACCTGTTCACACACTCTCTGTGACGTGCTGTTTTTAACAGCTTGACAGCTTAACACATAGTATGTGTGCTGCGGCTGTGTGTGTGTGTGTGTGTGTGTGTGTGACTGGTGCTGAGAGGTGTGTGGGGAGGTGTTTTTCTAAGGTAGAAAAACAGGCAGTGTTTTTCTGAATATTAATGTATGATTAATGAGGGAAAGCCCTCTGACCGCCCTGATTGAAAAGAGAGGTGATTGTTTTTCTTTCGTTTTTTTTCCTCTCTTCACCTTTCAGCCTCCTGGGAGGTAAAACCGTGGCGTTGAAATCTGTGTGTACGTTTCGATATTTGTATATATGTGTGGTTGGTGTATGTCCGGTATGTGTGAGCGAGATACAGGCGAGTACATACGTGTGGCTTTTCGTTTGCACACTCTGATGTGTCGCATTTGGTGCCACTCTTAATTTTGGCAGGTTTTAAAGCAAATTAATGTGATTTTCAGCAGCATGTTTAATGTTCATATATAGGGGATATTTGTTTTGCTATTTGCAGTTGCTGAAGTTGATTTTTAACACTTTGGTCCAAAGAAAACCAGAAGGGCACCGGAGTTCAGACCACTGCTGACTCTAACAGCCCTTCTGTTATATGGAACTTCTCAAATGAAACAATCACAGATATGTCTATTAAAAGTAAATACTACTGGAAAGAAATAACCTGTCAGACCTCTTTCATTAAGTTGGTGTGTGTGTGTGTGTGTATACATATAAGGCTGTTTACTTGTTAAATGAGTAGAAGAGAGAAAGTTGGAAAGCATCAGAGTGTGATGGCTGTCTAAGCTCATGTACAAATTACTAGTTAAGACAGTGAGCAGTTTCTTTGTGTATGTCTAAGTATTTGTGACTTTTAATTTAGTAGCTTATAATAAACATTCATCAGCCCTCAGCCTGCTCCTCTTAAATGTAGCTCAGCCGTCATGAATGTGTTGATCCCTGTGCCTTTCCTGCTGTGATAAGTCAACACGTCTGCTGCGAAGGCCTCTTCACTACCCAAACGTGAATCATTTCTCACTCGCTTTATTTTCCTGCAGGTGAATGGTGAAGTGAATGCAAATTAGCTGAAGGCGTTCCAGGCAGATGTTTACCTAAGAGACAACCTAATTCCTGTGAAGGTCCTTGCCTTGTTTAATTGCCTTACGCTCAGACTTGTCATGGTCCACCAACAGCGGCAGCGCTGCTGTTGCCTTCGCTTAGATGTTTTGATTAGCTCTGAAGGAATCCGACACTACTGCTCTCTTACTCTCTTCAGAATGGCACCAGCTTATTTAGCTAGATAATAAATGTCCATGTTTAAAGTTTGCCTTTCTTTTATATCCATGGCTCAGATA
Source organism: Aeoliscus strigatus (assembly GCA_901007665.1). Taxonomy (NCBI): domain Eukaryota; kingdom Metazoa; phylum Chordata; class Actinopteri; order Syngnathiformes; family Centriscidae; genus Aeoliscus; species Aeoliscus strigatus. Next base: position 69,450 of record CAAKHB010000374.1, on the reverse strand, counting down.
TGACTACAGCAGGATTGGGACCATATATACTCGTTTCTGTGTATATCTACGTAGAGAAATGTTTGCTGTAAATGTGCATTTAATTCTGTTTATGAGTGTTCTAAATGTCCCCTAATGGGCTTTTTGTATGAATGATTTGGGAAAAAGTTGGTTTTATTTGTGTTACAAAGACTGAATTAAATATGGGCCAATAAATAATGACAGTTTAGCCCTTTAAGTCTCACTGTCAAGGTTGTACTGGCGGCCAGATGTGAAGTAACTTGGACTGGCTGTCTGTGTTTATGTCTGGATGGTATGCTCATGAGGAGTTTGTGGGAACATACAACACTCCATCACTCCTTCACCTGATGTGTGTGTGTTTTTTTTCCCGACATTTCAGTTGTCAGACTCTCTCAGCTGCACAATCCTGCACACCTTTTTTTCCCCTCCCACTTGTCATTTAGGTAATACAACTGGTCAACTTTAAGCGCACGTGTGAAGTAGATAATTTGAGTAACAATGTCATCTATGATGTTTGTTGGAGATTGTATTTTTTTGCAGTACTATTAATAAACACAGAGTGGCAGTGTTCTATTAGACTTCAACCGTCAACCGTTGTCACTATTAACCCCCCTATCCCCCCCATCCCTGGGCTATGTGTGATGGCACATACGCGCAGAAACACACACGCTGAGAGGCATAAATCTGGGCCTAATCGACTCTCCCCAGCCACCAGGTCCCTGCAGACCAAATAATAACAGCTGCACTGCTGGTCTGTTCCTGCCTGGTCCTGACCTGCTGCCAAGGGTGCACGCTCACACACACACACACACACACACACACACACACACACACACAGCCACACGCACACACACAGCCACACGCACACACACAGCAAGATTTTTGCTTGAAGATGTCATATGTACTTTCACACACATCGTCATGCAGATTTGACTCAGTGCGTCAGGGCTTTGGAGGCTGTATATGATGTCATCATTTGGACGGTTGCAGTGCTCCATTGCTGAAAAAAGTGCCTTTATCATCTGTTTATTTGTAACTGTTATGTATGTATATATCTGTCTATGTTTGTTTGTTAGTTTTGGCCTCCCTAGACTCATTGGCACAGTTTATTGTCAAAATGCTTTTTTTGTTGTTGTTTTTTTTACACTGTGACCTTTATTGGCTACTTTTTTTAGCTTCACTACCAAAGCAACACACACACACACACACACACACACACACACACACACACACACACACACACACACACATTCTCTCTCTAGTACTCCCTTCCACCCACCACTCCCACCAAACCTAACTCTACCCGCCATGCTCTGTTGATCTCCCAGAATGTTTGAGCGGAAAAGTTTATTGGGTCAAAATTACACCCCTGAAACTCTTCTCGTCACCCCTCCCAATCCTCAGCAAGTCTTTGATTCCTGAAAACGCTTTGTCTCTTTAGATGGCTCTTCTTTGTGCCAGAGGTGCTGATGGATGGACACATTTGTGGCGAGCAAATGTGTTTCCTTTTTTCCCTTCTTTCCCCTCGATGATGGGGAAAGGATGGCGATTGATGAATGTGTGTGTGCAGCTACATGTGTGTCTGTGCAGGATCTGTGCATGGCGTACATGACACCACTGCCTTCAGGGTGGAATTGAACCTTTTGACCGTATCCTTCTCTCAGGATGCCGGCACTTATTGCGATAGTGTTACTTTTGATCCTATTAATTCCATATGCTCAGTGCTCTGACACATGTGGAGCAGAAATGATGGTGTTTGAACACATGCTTGCTCTCGCATGAGTCAGTATCCCCCATTGAGGAACGGAACAGTTTTGAGAACTGTAAACAGTGTTGATAAGGACTTAACATACAAGCGCTCTTTGAGAGACAGATACACTTTTAAACATGCCCAGCTGACAAAAAGACACATCCATGCTCACAGTGGCACATGATTACACAAATGGTCAGTAGAAGATTAGGACTGAGGCAGCAGCAGTAGGCGTGCCGGTCTGTGGGAGGCCTGCCCTTACAGAAATAATCCCTGCTTATCCACAACTGACATGAGCAAGAGGATCAGTGCCTTTTCTCATTTGACTTCAGCTCACTGGGAAAACTGGGAGCTATGGGGAACACTGGAAGCACCATCCTGTCTTTACATCTGCATCGGCTTGGAGATCATTTCAGTACCAAGCTGAGGTGTTACATAACAAGAGTTTGTGGGCGTGTGCTTGCATGCATATCTGTTCTTTTTTGTGGAGTCTCTTGTGTGCCACAGTTGGTTGTGGCTGGTAAATTTAATCGAACTTTGTGAATTCTGCTGCATTTTATTTTTTGCTTTTAACCCTTATCTGAAGGAGACACACAACTGCCCGTTTCCCATAAAACGAAGCAGTTATACAGTCTCCCAGTGTTACAGTAATCCTCCATTTCTGGCCACTGTCACTAAAGCAGTACTAATACTAATACTATCCAAATCTATATCTACATATCTATATATCAACATATACAGTATACGTGTACTGTCTTGAATCCTTCAAACATGCTGATGTAATACCTCATTCATGCACACTCTCCAATGATGTTATGCAGTATAATGCATCAGTTTTCTTAAATATTGTTTGATTGAATTATATCTCATGTTTGAGGAGTCGACTGTTTGATCATTGACCAAGACTGAATAAAGCATAAAGTTTAAACAACAGCAGCATAAACAGTGACAGTGTTGACCAGTGTGGACGAGGAACAGGATATTTCTGACAGTTCAAATGACTGAAAGGCATGAAGGGGGGAGCTGCAGAGGGATTGGACATAACACACGACATAGTGAGGAGATATATTTGGCTCTGTGTGGTATTGTCCATCCCACTTGGTAGAAATATCAGTAAGATACAGCAACAAATAGAAAACAGGAGCAAGCGCAGGTCTTAAATTAGAGTGCTTTGATTTGCATTCAGCTGCTGTATCTACTGAATGGACTTTTCCCAGTTCAACAAGTTAACTGTGAGGCTTGGTATGTCTGTGCCCGTTGGCTTGAATAACTGTGTAGGCATACTTGTTAGTCAGAGCTACCATTAATTATTAATAGAAGAAGTGAAGCGCATGTGCTGGCTGAAAGTGTTGCTGTGCGAGAGCTTTGGCGTGCCACAGACCTCTGCGAGAGAGAATAGGAGAGGAACGAGTGAGATGTAAGAAAGAGAGAGATGTCCACTGAGAGCATATGATAGTTAGATTCATTTAGACCTGAGTGTGTACCCCACCTGCTAAGAGATTGAGACAGAGAGGACCTAGAAAGAGAAAGCAGAGGAAAGAGCACCTGCTGTCATCCGCAGGCCGAAGTTTTCGCGTGAGGATCAAACCAGGATTCTGCCAAAGCAGAGCATTTTTTTGAGTTGGCTCTGAAGCTGTAGGATAGAGAAAGTACTCAAGATGATGAGCCACCAGGCTTATTTTTACCGGGTTCCTCCGCAAGAGCTACACCGGCGGAACCAGCTCCAGGCCGATCCAGCTAAGACCAGAGCTCTGCAAACTGTCATTGACATGAAGGTAGGACTTACAGTGACTGAGTGACTGAGAGCAGCTTCAAATAAATCAATGCTCTCCTTCATCAGTGGGCTGTGTATAGCTGCAGAGACTGTGTTCTGTTTACTTCTGAACACATTGGAGATCAGCTTAAACCTTGCTGGATGTCATGTTGCACTCTGTCAGCACAGTAGTTTGTTTGCTTTGATGCAGTTTTTTGTCTAGTTGTTTGGTTTGCAACAAACAGGAGCTACCTTATTTATCAGCGCTGCTACAATGTGAGCAGCAGCACAGGTTCAACATGCACAAAAAAACACCTGAAATAATGTAAGAAACCTGTTACCCCTAGTGTCCGTACGGCGGCCATGCTCAAGTAAAGTCCATCACTGGCCCATGCAGAGTGGAGCACTTATTCAATTTGTTTCAAATGTCACATATGGAAGCTTTCACTCTCATCTCAGCCCTTTGAAGTTTCCGGAGCTGTGAAACATGCAGTTGACTCCACATGTGTCTGTGCCCCCCCACCCCCAACACACACACACACACACACACACACACACACACGCACACACACACTTGTGTGTTCCTTCAGCTTGTTCTAAAAGTGTCTCCTTTACAGAAAAACCACAGCTATTTTTCACGCATACTTTGTAATTTGTCTGCCTATTAACAAGCTGCACATGTGTTAGCCTGGGATGCCCACGGTGTTGTAAACGTATCAAAGAAGCAAATTAGGTCTGACTGTATCAATTAGAAAACACACAACTATCCTTGCCAGGAGGATTCAACATATGAGGAGGCAGCGGGTGTTAAAATGAAATATGCTGCAACAATGCAGAGATATCTCTCTGCATTTTTGCTTCATGATGTCTTATGTTTTAGTCACTGAATGATATTGCCAGAGTAGGAAGTTTGTACGTCCGCTGATGAAGTGGTGTATGTTTTGTGATTACAGAACACCACTCCTCCATTCTGTTTTGATCCTGATGTTATCTGGCAGGTACAGTAAAGAGTGATGGCTTCTTGCTTCTGTCAACTTGAAACAGAGTATAAATACATTGTGTTTGTCTTTTCCACTATCACTATAACTATACATTCCACTTTGCCTGGATGTCATGTTACTGTGGTTTTACATGTGTCATTACTATCTGTACCCGTTGTTCCAAATGTTGTTGTTATCTTTCTCTTCCTCGGCATGGATTAATTTCCAGGCATTTGGGTTTTAATGAACTGGAATAGCTTAACCTACAGAAATCCACAGGAAGCAGTAATGACATAATAATATTCAATAGCACAGAATGTGTGTGGGCATCTAGTGTGTGTGTGTGTGTGTGTGTGTGTGTGTGTGTGTGTGTGTGTGTGTGTGTGTGTGTGTGTGTATGTATGTGTGTGTGTGTGTGTATGTGTGTGTATTCCCTTGGGTAAGGTGTTGTGAGAGATGTCTGGATGAACCATCTTGTAAAATGTTCTTGCATACACTTGTTATATGAGTGCTTGTGTGTGTGCATGTGCATGTGCGTGTGCGTATGTGTGTGCGTGCGTGTGTGTGCGTGTGTGCGCACTTGCAGTGGATATCTCACTGAATTCCTGTTTGCATGACCCATATGAGTTTGGGATGGTAGTTGCAGCATGGCGTTCTGGGCCTGATGTCAGACGTAGTAATAGAGGTCAGATGCATACATGTTGCATGTGGTTAGTGCCGATGGCATCATGCAATGTGCTTCCATTTATTCAATTACCTTTCTCGTCACTTTCAAGGTTTAGCATTTAGTGTACGTCTGAAGTCATACAGCTAAACAACCTCAGGACCTGTCCATGACAGACCCTTCCATTCCCTCATAGACTCAAAGTAAAACATCCTGGTTGTCTACACTGATATTTCTACTTTTTTCCAGTCACTGGGCTATACAGTAATAAATTATAATCCAGAGAAAAGGTCTTCTCCCAATATGGTGTTCAGTTTCTAGATTTTTTTCCGTATAGTTATGGGTTATATTACCTCTAAAAGGTCTTTGATCAAACAGTCTATTTCATTTTTGATGCATCAGGCATAAGCGCCATCATAGCGTCTATGGTAATGTTCCTCACATATGTAGCTCGTTTGTTCTGATTCAGTTTTATTTGTCCTTCCGCTCATTCAACAATGGCCATGCATGAACAAGCTGTTCTCATTGGTCCGGAAGGATACACCTCAGGGAGATGGACACTGTGTCTGACATCATTCATTCATCTATTCGTACGAATGCAGGGTGTTGTAAGTACACAAACACTGCTTAATGTATAAAATGAAGTACTCTCTTTTTTATGACTTCATCTAAACTAGTGCAGACAACACAAGTGAATACCCTTAATCAGTGTCAGCTGATGGGCACGTTAATGCATTGATAAACCCATGATACAAACACAGACCATGATAAATATTTGCATGAAGTGTTCTGATGAATACATTATATTACTCCTTCCCAAATAAATCAATACAAAGTACTTTGTGGCCATTTGTATTGTGAGGCACAGTCCTGCTCTGCATTAAACATATTATTTTCATGCCACAACTCTTGGAAGTCATTTTATGGTGTTGTAACACATCCAGAATTGGATTTGTCTGCACAAAATGTTCTATTCTGTTCCACTCGGTTGAGTTTATTGCACTCTCAGTGCAAACAAACCGCTCCAGGGTTTGCATGGAAGCCAGTCAAGACCACCCATTCATGCCGATCCCAGCCCACGTTTTGTCTTGTATGTGATTGCACATATGACCAAACTAAATAATCTTAGTCAGTTTTAAAATTTGTATGTAAGTATGAACACAGCCTAGAAGTAAAGGTGAGAGATGGGGCCCAGAAAACAGGTTGAGTGAAAACCCTGAGTTTGTTAATTCTGAATTGAGGAAAACTCAATCATGACTCAACTTCATGATTATAGGCTTGGATATTTGTTTTACTATAGAATAGGCACTATTCATGGTCCTTTTAGTTATTTTCCTGGAATATTGTTTGTTTTGTACACTGCTTGAGCTGGGAAACATGTTTTTTTTTTAAAGTGTATGAATGGCAGAAAAGCAAAACTCATTGTTTACGCTAAACCTGCTTTCTGGAACGGGCACACAAAAATAAATGCACTCATTTTGCATTTTCGCATATTATTACTATTCTGGTATCTAATTGCTAGCTCTCACAACAGAAGGGAAAGATAAAAATCTCTTCTATCATTCAAAACTGACTCGTCCTGCTGTTGCTGGTGCAGGACACCAAGATCTCTTCTCTGGAGCGGAACATCAGAGACTTAGAGGATGAGGTCCAGATGCTAAAGACCAGCGGCATGCTGCACCCTGATGACAGGCAGGATGAGTTCAAGCACGTGGAGGTCTACAAGAGCCATTCACAATTCATGAAGACCAAGGTAGAATGTCTGTGCATGCTACCTGAGACGAGCCCACACTGCATGACCTGACTGATGCATGTTGAGACATCAATAACAGCTGTGTCAGAACCGATGTGCATGCTGCATGTCTCCACTTCTTGCTTGGTGTACTAACGTACAGTATGTGGACATCTTACTGCACTACATAATGCTGCATTATGTAATGTGCAGTTCTACTCTTGCCTGTTTTTTTTTCTTTTTTCTTTTTTAGGCCAAGCGGAAATACACATTCTGATAGATATCACTATATAAGGCTTTGTACTGCCTCTCCACCATTGTTCAGAAACGTTGTGAAGCTGCTCAATGATTTTCCGTGTTGGTCGGTGCATCGGCTTGATTCATTAATAGAGTTCTTTGTGTTACTGCAATGCATAGATTAGATAAGATAGGAACTTTATTAATTTCCCTTCTTAGTTCCCTCAGGAAGCTCCTGATGCCATCATAAAGAGATGTTTGTATGAATGGGGCCCTGACAGACTAATGTGAGGTTACAACAACAGAGGAAAGAGCTCTCTCCTCACCTGCGCTGACCTGATCTATATCATACATCACAGTGATGGCCCTGGCTGTCTCTCCCATGTCTAGTCTTTCTCCATGCACTCACACAGAAAGACACCAAGCACAGGGCTGCACACAGGGACACATTCTATATCCTTGAAGTGTTCATGGTCTTTCGGCAGTAGTGGTGGCTGGTGTTGATGTTGGAGAAACCAGAGAGAACTGCCTCCCTGCTTTCATTTTGAGCTTTGATCTACTTGAAGACTAGAAATTGTCTTTTGGGAACACGCAGATTTGTTTGAACGTTTTGCCTAACCTCTTCAAGCATAATGTTGAAGTGTAACCAGGTTGACTGTCTGGCTGAGGACGCAGCAGGCTGGAATGTTGATCCCTGCTGGCTGTGGCTTGCTGTCTTCTGGTGTTTGTAGGAACGGACCTTGTCACCACATGTGTCTTCCATCAGACCAGCTCCCACCCAGCTGCCTAGGATCACAGAACAAACTGAAGTACTTGTCAACCTAGTCTGATTACTTGATGTATTAGCTGTCTTTGTATTACTTTTTGTCTGCTAATGATCTTCTGACTTCATATTCGCCCTGTTTCTCTCACATCATGTCTCTCTCTGACCTTTTCCTGCCTGTTCATGCTTTTCTGTCCGTGTTGCTCCTTTGCTCTGTGACCAGCGATTGAATGGTCCAACTCTGTTCCAGTCCAAAATTACCCTTTCATAAAGTGAACCCAGCTCACGCATTTAAAGAAAAATCTCTTTTCCCAATCATCTTTGTGAATTTTTGGCACTGGTCGACAGATGCAGGGAATCCTCCCCCTGTTAGTGTGTTTGATTTCCTTTGTGGGTTTTCTGACCTGTTCTTCATTACATTATTTAAAACAATGTGAAATCTTTAAGCTATGTGACTCTAATTTTACTGTCTGCCTCTTTGCAATCTGATTAAACAGGTCTGTGTGAAAATGCATCATTCTCTTAATGAATACATTCAACACAATTAATCTGTAGAGATATTATAGTTTAGGATGTCTTGTCCATGACTCAATATGTCTTCCCCCATGGATGCTGATGGTAGAGTCCACAAGCCCTAGAGAAACATATGGAAAGTTAGAATAATCAAACACATCTTAATTTGTACATAATCCATGTTTTGAGGTAAAACCTAAATAAAATGAATCATAAACAGAAATATTCCAGCTCTGAAAACATTAATTTTATGGTTGTGTACATTATTAAGTACACAGTATCGGCAGCATCATTCTCTCACACTTCTGTTTGTGACTTGAGATTGTTTTTTTTTTTTTTCTTCCTGCTTTCCTGGGTATATGTACAACATGTAAAAGTACATGATTTGAATAAATGTGTATTTGTTGTCTCAATGGTTGCATGCACGTTTGAGAGAATAAGTGCTTGCTTGGAGATGTTCTTGAAAACTTTTCCTTCCAATTCCTTGTGTGTGATTGTCAGATAGAGCAGCTGAAGCAGGAGCAGAACAGGAGGGAGGCCGAGATGCAGGCCCTTCAGACCAAACTGGGCACACTAACCAATCAGAACTCAGACTGCAAGCAGCACATCGAAGTGTTAAAGGAGTCGCTCAACGCCAAGGAGCAACGCGCCAACACGCTGCAGACAGAGGTCAGCGCACACGATCCACAAATACACCCACACATCCCAACATTCACCATGATGGCAGTGAGCCGTCCTCAGGCTTCCTGGAAAACACTTGTTAAGATACACACAGCCGTTTGGGGAGCTTGGATGTTTATAGACGGCTACAATGATGTAACGTGTTAGAGCTGATTTTAAATTTGTAATGCATCGCTTGAATGGCTTTTACTGTTTTTTCTTTTCTTTGTTTTTGATGGCTAATACACCATGGATTAAATGTTTTGGAGACTGACAGCCATTTACAGAAATCCATGTTTCTGAATGTCTTCATTGCTCACATCAAAACGATCCTGCCAGTTCTACCTACTTTACTTTCTTTGTTACAATTCCGAACTAAAGGTGGGTGGGAGAAATATCTCTGCATGTGGAGTCCACTTGTTCGCCTCTACATGTGGGCACGTCATTCAGTCAGAAGGCTGAAGAAAGCTGGCAGCTTTTTCCTCTTCATCTTTCAATGCTCCAAACTGTGTGGCTAATGATTTTATCACTGCTGTTAGGGATGGAGGTGTGTGTGTGTGTGTGTGTGTATGTGTGTGTGTGTGTGTGTGTGTGTGTATGGTGAAGAGGTGGGCAGCATTTAACATTTTTCTCCATCACTCTCTGGCTTGGAGCTTATACTTGTGTTTGCCAGTCGTTGAGAACAGCCTGCTGCTAACTTTGTCCACTCATCATTACAGGAAGCAATTTGGGCCAGAATGAGGCCTAATTGTCCATACATGTGCAAGGCATTTTGGCTCATGCAGTGAATACATCATACTTAAAGGAGCTGTTTTTCTGTGGGTGGTTTTGTGCGACTCCATGTTATTGTTTGTGTCCAGATGCCAATAGGTGTTATTCTTTTTGCGTGACCAACAGACACGTCACCGTTGATAGGTTCATATTTTCGCCCCACCCTCCTGCTAATGAAGAAAATGAGATGCCAACACACACTCATTCCCAGCTCCTTGCGTATGAACATGTGTGCATAACTCTCAGTAACATACAACATTCGAGGGAAGGCTTGGTCCAAGGACAGGTGATTGATTCCTGCTTGCAAACATGCATTTTTCATTTACAATAAACCCAGATGAACATAAGTATCTTATTTTAGCGCAACTGTAAAATGTGATCGGCACTATAAACTTTTAAGAGTAGTATTATAATTCTACGGTTGAGGTCAGGTTTGGCTTAGGCAATAAAACAAATGGTTATGGTGGGAGAGAGGCTGTGGTTGTGGTTAAGATACTCACACAGCAGCTGAAACGGTGGCTCTTTGTGTCTCATGATGAGAGGGGATTTCCATTCTATTCAATGGACAGCACACAATGAAAAAATGTGCCTTCACTGCCGACTCAACTTGTGCTATAATACATCCATCATCAACTAGTCTGCGTGGTGACTTCTTCCTCACACATCCATGAAGGACGGTAGCTTTTTCTTTACCACTCCATGAAAATGTTTTATTTGTCTTGAATGTTGCTGCTGATGATTTAAAACACTTTCATATTTGGTCTTGTGCCTCTCCACTGTCTGTCCGATCCGCTTGACAGAAGAAGGGAGAATGAGAGGGGAGATCCTTATCTGCCATTTGTCTGTCTGATTCTCTGCAACTGCTGTCAGTATAAGTGGCAGCGCGCTGAGATCCCCCCTGCCCTGCTGCAGCGCCTGCCGCTCGTTGTAGCTGCTGCACACAGCTCTTCTGACAGCCATCAGTGGTATACATTTAATAATGTTACAAGTGTTAAATCGTCAACATGGGAGCAGAATCGAAACCTCTGTTGCTCAGCAAAGCTACATGAAGCACTGCGAGTAGCAAATGTTTCATTCACATTGGTGAAAACGACTATGTGTGTTACTTCCTACGACCTTGAATGACGTGGGCATGTATTGAAGTGTCAGTGCGTATTTATGGGTGCATAACAAGGCCATGATTTATAATTGATTAGAACATTTTTGACACGGGACACTTCTCATACCCTGCCACAGCAGGGGTGTAACAAGATCCAACAGTCCTGATCACTTCCATAGCACACGCACACTCACACACGCACACGCGCTGTCAGGGCTGATTGCTTGACTCTAATCTCCGGTCTCGAGTATTTTTTCCTGCTATTGAAGTGGTATTTTCCCTGCTTGAGAACGGCTTGGGTTTCCTCATCTAAGTGGGCACACCAGAGGATGAGTCAAGCTATTTAGGGCATTTGGGGCCAGAATGGCCCGGCATTCCTATCGTCTGTCAATCACTGGGCTTGAGAGTTTAGCTATTCTCACACCATACTCTGATTTCAACCCTGTATATGCATATCATTATTCATATTCAACTCTTTTTTCTTTTATAACTTTCTCCTAGCCCATCATGCTCACTCACATGTATTACAGATTAGTGTGTGTGTGTATGTGTGTGTGTGTGTGTGTGTGTGTGTGTGTCAGATGGAATTCATCGTAAATGACAGTGATTGGTCCACAAAGGAACAGTAATCCACTCTGAGACCTGAGGAGCAGCATCGTCTCACAGACACTCATCTCTAAAAGCAGCTCACATAAAGATAGGACAGAACAGAGCAGGCACTGTCAACAAGGGAATGAGAAAAGGGAGGTGTATCCATTTGTCAGTCAAAGTCAAGGACAGTTTCCAAATGGGCCTGATTGAGTCCATCCCCAGATAACAGAACATTTGGAAAATAGTGAGGCAGGTTTGTGTGAGCTTGTACTGCCAACATCTGTGGAAACTTAGTTCCTCCCTACAGTAGGTGTATGTGTCTCCGTTGTCCCGGTCAACACAATGCAGGGCTGTAAGCATATCAGGTATCCAGATCAGGTAACGATCAGAACCCTTCCTGCATATTTATACAGCGAGAGAAGAGAACAGGCCACATCGCGGGTGGAAAAATACTTGACTTTATAGGGGCATTTTTGTGGGTCATGTCAGAATATATCGAGACTTGATGAATCATTACTTAGATCACACTAGATCACATTCATCAGCACTAAGCCGGAACTAAACTTAAACCTGATTCTAGCCTTATCCCAAAAAATAATTCATAACCAACTGTCACTTTCCCGAAATTGGCTTGAAAACACATTTTTTTTCTCAGGAAAATGTGTGAATACTAACAAACACACACTTACAGCAAAAACAGGAGGTGTGCCTTTTTATTTTTTATTCTTTTTCATTTTTTTACACAATACACAGTGTGACTCTCCTTACTTCTGAAGAAGTAATTGGACTCTTATAACCCGAGTTATTTGTTAATGCAACAAATCATACTGCATTTGGTGTCTTTGGCAGATATTACACTTTTCATTTGGTAAGAGCTGACATGGCTTGATTTACACACTCAACACTCATAGGTGGCCCCTTTACCCACACTGTGGGAATAGAGCGCAGTTCAAATCAAAAGCAGGTACATAAATAACATTTAAATATAACATTTGCCCTTCACAGAACGCCAGCTGAAGTAGCAGTGCACATTTTGTGATGTGCAGACTGCAGTATTTCATTTTACCACAGATTTTACCCCCTTGTAGATTGAAGTCTTTTAGTGTGAAAGACCGGGAAAAACCAGTAAGATGGAGCTGAATGTGAGGCTTCACCAGCTATTATTACGCATATTACCATGATTTGCATGCAGCTAGCACTACGTTTTGCAAAAAACACTATTTCATGTCCATTTGCAAAATATTTAACAATCCTGATTGCATTTTATCGGCTACGTTATATAAACCTTGGTTTTTATTTTGTTTTTTTGTTTTTTCATGCACAAGTGAGTTACTAACTTTATTTATTCCAGGGGGAAATTACTTACTTACAACAGCTCCAGTCAAGAAACAAAAGTAAATGTAGAGCAGTAACAAAGTGTTAAAAAAATGAAGAAACATACATTCAACATACATTCACATACAGTAAGCATTAAATAAAGAACAAACAAGATATAAGGGTGTACATGTAAATGAAATGACATAAAATGCATCTGAAGTCACATATGATCACATTGATCATTGATCATTGAATTGTTGCTCTAAAATCACTTTGGAGAAAGAGTGTCCTGTATTCTGGCTGATGTCTCTTGTCCGGTCTCCATTGACATGATGAAATTATTGAACTTATTCAAATCTGTTCTTATGTGTGCGGTTGTTAATTTCCTGAAGGGAACATCAGACGGCACACATCAGATCACTTCATTACCAGCTTTGTGTTCGCCAGAGGAACTCCTCTGAGTTTTAAATGTTGAGGGTGAATTGCAATGACTGGAAAAAGATATAACTGACTCAAAATTACTCTCTAAAATCAACCATAGCAACAGTGATGATTTGGCAAAACAAGAGGAAAATTAAGAATGGAACTGGGAGGGAGAGAATCAAGGAGCGATGGAGCGGAAGTGAGGAAGTTCGAAGTAGGAGAATAGTTTGCGGCTGCATGCTCTTGTCAGTGAGTGATGCAATGGCACAGTGAGCAGTGGTCCCTGCCCGACTATTTTTGTTGATGTTTCCCTGTTCTCTTCGCTGATTGATGGTTCATATACGTATTGAGGCGGAGCGCGGTGGTCTCACTCTAGTTACATTCCATCCCGGGCTCACTCCCTGCTGTATTCTCTCTCTATATCTGCCTCATTCCCTCAACTCCGGCTCCCTCTGTTCACCATCAACCTCCATGTGTAATTCTCGCCCATCCATTCGCTTCTCCCAATGCAAAAATGCCTGTATTAAACAACCATATGATGACAACCATATTAACTCATCAAGATGATGATGAGGTGGCAGGAACTCTCTAAGATGGACGTGTAATGTTGAGTTTAAACAACGAGACCAGGTCCCGTCTCTTACAGATCAGATATAATAAGACCTCATTTGAACTTGACTGACCATGGTCACCATTCTCACGTCCAGCAGCGTGCTCCCGGCTGCCTGGGGCGGTGCGGTTTGGGATGTAGTGTGAGCGGCAAAGCATTGGGGCTCCCCAGAATAAACATGGCACCGTCCAAAGTAAAGTCCCCCTGAGTTCTTCAGAGGCCATGTGGAAAAGTCATAAAGTGCAGTTACAGGGGTTATAACAGGGATGAGACATTTTATGGTTTACACAGTGGACAAGGTAAGCATGCACACGCCTAGAGGAACAACACCTGAGTAATTATGTACATACTCACAGTAAAACAGGAACTTTAACGTTGTTGTGCAACACATGCACATGATAATGGGCAAAGACTCAACAACAACTGAGGTCAGTTTTTTTCCTTTTTTTGTGATGAGACATCCCACAGGCTCTGTTCATTTTTATTCATCTAAAATTTAAAAACACACGTACTATAATGATGGCTTTGCTTCGTCTGCTGTCAGTTCGACAGCCAGAAACAATACGCTGCTTTTTCTTTGCTCTGAACTTCTCTCGCCTCGCCAGGTCACGGCTCCTTGCTCAAACCACTAAACTTAAAATGTAATACACACATGTACGCGGACAAACATAGAGACACAAAAGATACATAAATAGGTGACTGACAACAATCTAATCAGAATGCACAATCCTTTTTTAGTTCCACATTTGAGAAAAGGTTCATATGTAATATAAAATCTTTTACAAGGAATGAACCAGC
>CAAKHB010000374.1:19801-40651 GCA_901007665.1 Aeoliscus strigatus | reverse complement strand
CGCACACACACACACACACACACACACACACACACACACACACACACACACACACACACACACACACACACACACACACACACACACACACACACACACACACACACACACACACACATATACACAAACAAACATCATAAAGTTTTATGTCTGTACTTTACTGGGTCTATAACTGTGGAGATCTTGAAGCCCCCGTCTGATATTTCCAGTCTATCGTCTCTCTTGTTGTGTGTCTGTTTCACTGTGACCTACATTTCTCTGGGGAAGTTTTGCTGCATATTGTTCAGTTTGTGGTTATTGTCCCTCTGTGTGCTTCCATGACTGCATACATACATTCATACCAAGTCAGTGCTGAGTTTTTTTTTTTTTTTTTTTTTTTAACGACTGTCCTCATCATATTTTCAGATGCGATGACAAGAGGAAAGAAACAAGTTGCCTCTCCAAGAGGGAGACCGATTTTTGTTTGGTGTTTTTATTGGTCCAAAAGAGTTTTAAAAATACAAATGATTGTATTTTTTTGGTGGGCACACTCCACATTGGGCTCCTTTGTGTTCTGCAAAAATGATTCCTCTGGAGGCCACAGAGTTCTAGTTCTTAGTTTGGACGTAAGACAGTCGGGTCAGCCGGGTTTGTGGTTCCCCTACGGAACAAGCTCCTTTTAGATCAGATTTTTTTTTTGCCAGAGACAGTGGGTCTGATATTGTTTCACTAAACCATTCTTGCTTTACATTAGAGCTCAGAGTCCAAATCAATTTGAAGCAGAAAGAAAATAAATGAAACATGTGGAGCCTGTGCAAAACCTGTTGACTCATTTTGTTTTGAATGTAGCTTATTTAAGTTGTAAACCTCAATCCCACTGCACTGAAGGTTTATCTGCTGTTGTTTTATGTTGATAATTTAAGTTGTTATAAATATGAATCCCCATCACATTAAAATGTTATATATATATTCAATATAATTAATGACAAATAGATAATTTGAAAAGTGTTGCTGTATACATATTTGTGACACATTTTTCAGTGAAGCAGTGTATTACTTTCACTTAGTTACTTGAACATGTCTCTCGAGATTTCTGTAAAAAGTGCAATAATTGATGATGCTGTTGACTTGTAAAAAACACTAAATCTCCATAGTTTAGCTGGAGCTGAATATTTCAACAACTGTTGCTGCCATGAGCAAACTGAAGGTCAAGGAAAATGTATCTGGATCAACGTTCCCACTTCCAAGGAGAGAGCTTTTCCTATCTGCTAGTTGATAAAGTTATCAGAGTGAAAAGTCGTAAACAGTGGGGAGTCGTTTACTGTCGTGGTTTTACAGGTTGATACGCACCGAGACAGACAGAAGCTGGTCCAGCTGACCGTAGGTGGTCTGAGCACAGGGGTTGATAAACCACTCCTGTACCAGTGTACCCCTGAGATAGAGAGAGAGAGAGGGAGGGAGAGGGAAGGAGCGGGAGGGATAGGGAGGGAGACAGATAGACAGACAGACCGACATGTGGGAGTTCAGTGTGAGGAGCTGCCTTGCATCTTGCCTGTCCACGGAAGACATTTCTCTTCAGAGGTTATGTTGGTCTCCGACAGAATTCCTAGCCTGCTTACCCGTTTCCTTGACTCGTGACTCATTCTCGTCCATGATCCCATGATTTGACGTCTTCAGTTGTTTCTGTGCAATTTCACAGAAGGCACAGGGAAATGGTTAAATATTTCATTAGGGGCTGTTATTTTGTTTGAGCCAAAGCAAACTTAAGCTAAGTGTAGAATGTAATCATTTGTCCGGGGGCGATATGCTCAATTTGATCTGAAATGGGGCTCTGTGGTGCCCACAGGGACAGAAAGCGCCGGTGTGCATGAGTGCGCATGTATATGTGTCAGTGTGTATTTAGAGCTGCAACAGTTTCGGGAGACATTTTTGTTTGAACTTGTGCCTGCATTTACAGCAGCTGTGATGTGAAGATGGTACATGTGTATAGTTTCCCCACTCAGGTGTCTTCTTAGGCAAAGAAGTACTGATTCAGCACATTCCACCATTCCACCAAGGCCACTGAAGGACAGCATGACACTCGGTGACTAATCTCAAACCCGTTCCCAAGAACCAGCTCTTGGCCAGGCTAACTGGTTCCAGAGAAGTCTGGGACAACGGAACTGGCGTCACATATTTCTTCTGTCACGTAATCTCTGTCCGTGCCAGTTACGATGTTCATATATAAGTTTATATGGCGAGAATAAGTATCACCAGGTTTGCGTCGGTGGATAGAGGGTATCAGTGTTCACCCGAAAATCCCATGAACTGCTGGGAATTCTATCTGACAATGGTCGTGTGAAGCTTTCCCATCATTCCCTAAAGGGTTTATTGTCCCTCTTGCAGCTGTATCAAAGTCCTTTGCCCCGTTGTGTAATGACCGTCATTAACCTATCAAGATCTGAGGAAGGGAACAGGCAGGATTTTCCCAGTCTCTCTTGCCATTCTCCTTCTATTACCAAATTCAAGATGTCGCCCTTAAACCCTCTCTCTAGTCCTCAAGAGAGCAGAGAATACTACAGTTGGCAGTCTAATTGGATTCATTTGTAAAATAGCTGTGGAGATTTGGACATTATCTATCTATGTACCCATGACTGGAATGCTGCTTATTCTCCCCACTGGTCATGTTTTACCCTTTTGCCATTGTAGTTGTACCAGTGCTTTTGTTGTTTATATTGGATTCTCATGTTCATTATTATATAATGAATTGTTTTCAGTGCTTACTTCTGTCTTTTGTAAAACACAAGCTTCGGTCTGAAAGAGGAGAACTTGGATCAAATATGGCATTAATCCCTTGCAGCAGTGACTCAGTTGTGCTTTGACGGTCTTATGAAGAACACTGAAAAGTTGTAAACAACTAAGTGGATCCTGAACGTTCCTGTAAATATCTCCCGGAATCTTAGGGATTTTGCCAATTTAACTCGGACGGACCTTGTTCAAGATCTTCTTTACAATCTAAAGGAATTTAGCGTGTGCTTGCGGAGGTTATGATTCGCCGCAAGCAAGTCACCACTTCACCATGTCGTGTCGCCAGATGTGCCGTCCCTTTGTAACTGAATTTGAGACCTCTTAAGTATGTGTGTGCGCTCTGTTTTGTGGTTGTTCATCAGATAAAGGCTGTTGAACGCCCAACTGGCTATTACACCACCACTTCAGCAACATGAGGTTAGCCGCAGAGAGGCAGAAGCAGAGGCACAGTTTGACTGTCCAACGGCTGTGCTGTGTGTGCATACTCCAGCAACTGGTCCACGCAGCAGTGGGACAAACTTCTCTCTTCCTTCTAACGACACTGTCAGGCCTTCATGGTGGGCATCTAAGATGGGCAGTAAAAATGGAATATAATTTTTTCCTTGTAATTACATCCACAAGTATATTATGAAGTTGGTTATTGGTTCTGTAATAAACGGTAATCCAGTGACAAAACATCATTTCATCTCATTTGTTTCAGTTTAAGAGTTCAGGCCATGAAAATGTTTGAGAAACATTGGTTTGTTTACATTCATTTCTCAGTGTGCCTGCTGTTACATATTTTGCTGTTCTGGTACAATGATCCATTCTGATACATGTTCATCTGCAGCTAAATCTTTCAAGTTCAAGCGCTCTCTGGGATGCTGTATTTGTATAAATATTTGTGTCATGTAAATAGGCCGGGGCCTTCATCTCCTCTGTCTCCATCCTTGTCTCTCCAGATTGAGAACCTGTTGGAGCAGTTGAAGGATAAAGACAAACAGCTGACCGGCTTGAGAGAAAGAGTCCAAGGCCTTCAAACGGACTCCAGTAACACAGACACAGCACTCGCTACTCTGGAGGAGGCCCTGTCGGAAAAGGTACAGCAAATCGATCGGTGATATAAAAGATGGGTGACCTTAGTGACCTTAGTTAAAAGAAACAACACTGGATGAAGTGAAGAAAATGAATGTATAGAATGAACAGAAATGAAAATAAATATAAAACGCAACACAAATCAAAGCTGTAGGCAACAAGAGACGGTAGGTCTGAGGTCAGTGTATGGTGAAGATTAGTACCTGTCTCCAACGGCGCTGAATACAGGCAGAGATGATCCATAGATCCATGTTTTGTTTTAAAGAGATAGAAAAGGGGAACGTCAGAAGCAGCTTCGATGGAGGAGAGGGAGTGGTGCAGGAATGCAGAAGTGGAAGCAGCGAAGCAAATGAATAACCTCTGTAAGAGCTGGCATGAGACATTCAGTCCACGCTGATCACACCTGCACAGATGTTTAGTCACGGATAACTGACTGTTGTATGAAGACCGTCTCACGCAGGTGTGTAAATTACCAATTGGATATCTGGGTTATGGCGAATGTGTCGATAGTTAACATCAGCAACTTATTTTTGACAGAAAGTGACAATCCAGTGCATTCCTATGAAAGTGGGGAAAGGCCTGAAAACCAACATCTTTTGTTGAAGTTTTGCTCCGACATGTCTAACAGATTTATGAATCAGAGGCGGTAATGGAGGACACATCAGTGTTGCCTTCTGAAGCGACTGTTCTGGGGGCAGTTTGAAGTCAGTACACAGGAAACTGAAGTCAAATGCATTTCAAACAGTCCTTGATCCGTCTCTGTTGTGTGAGAAAACATAAAACCAGTTGTGAACGCACCCAGTGAACCCATATTCATCAATGTCAGATCTTTTTTTAATGGACTTTGAACATTATTGTAAAGCTTTCGTTAACTCTCTTTGACATACCATAGAACTTGTCCTACTTTCTGTTCGTCAGAAATGCGAAGCCGCGTTTTCCACTTCGCACGTCTCGATTTTCTGAATGTTGCTATTGTTCATTTTGTTTTTCATTATTCAACAGTAACAACAGTCAACGCTGCTGAATAAGCATGATGTTGCCACTAACAAGAAAAGATGAATGGCCTCACTAGCCAGTGCATTATTTTGTTTTCAGGCGAATGTTCTGCGTTTCATCACACACTTCATTTATCCAGTAAAACCCCACGGATTTTGTCGTATATTCCCAGATAAGTATGTTACTTTTAAAAAGCATGGGAAATTGTCTTCACCCTAAAAGATGACATGGTAACACGCATTCTGGCTTTGAATAACTGTGTTTTTTTCCAGTTGGAAATGGGTAAATTTGATGTTCTTATTATTGTAGATTTTATGTTAAATATTCCACTGTATCATGACCCTGGAGCTGTCACATTGTAGTCTGGCAGTGTGCACACGACATTAAACTGACTGGCTTTGTTTGCGAGGGACTCTATCTTGCTTAGCTTTTTTGCCTGTTTAAAGTTGCTGCCAACACACATTTGTTGGCTCTCCAGTTAAAAACTATTCCTGCAGAGCTTTAGGCTAAGAAATTATTCCCAATTTACTTGATTGTTTGTACTGTGAGCTCAAAGATGGATGCTAGTTTACATTTTGTTGGCACCGACTGCGGGTCGATAATCCAAGTCAGGACAGATGTGGATGTCCAGCTGCGTGTTTGCTCAAGACTAACTGCCATGTTTTCATGTGTTTCTTTGTTTGCATACTGGTGTGTGTCTTTGTGTCAGTTTCTTTTCATATGTGTTTCTCTACTTTTCAGCTGGCTTGTGAAGGAAGACTTGCTCTAAGTGGCGTGTTCTTATTCTTCTTATGCGAAGTCATAAGAAGACGTAATATAATAAATGTGTGAATGTCGATGTGAACAAGTCAGAGTTCAAACAGTTTCAACTCTGATAGTGATCAGGTTCAGCTGGTTGAAGTGGAATTGAAGACATGAGTTTTAAACGCAGCATTGCCCCAATGTGGGTGTGTAGGTTTGTTTAAATGTTAAATAATTGATCTTTATCCCTTCAGTGGAGTCTCTGTGCCCACAGATAGATAGAATAGATTAACAGATGAACTGTTGGCAGATTTCTGTTTCAATCTCTTTGCAACACATGGTGAATTGATGTTTTCGCTTAAAATGATGTTATCGCCCAAATTTGTTTTTGTTGCCGCTTGACTTTGAAATGAACACCATTAAACTGTATATCCCTTTTTCTGCTTTAGCCCATCTGTTTACCCAATAACCACTTCTGACGCAGCCTACATATAATTCAGCCGTGATGAAGAGAACATTGGCGAGCTTTTCAGACTTTGTGGTCAGCACAGGGTGTGTGCAATGTGTTTACAAGAGCGAGTGTGTGTGTTGCTAATCACACACCCGGTCACAAACCTGCTGTTGGAGCCAGTCGCTCGCCACACTACTGTGGTTCTAATTAACAGGCCGGGGCTTTGTGCCCACGCTGAGCCCTGCTATCTATTCGGTGAGTGTGTGTGTTTGCTGTTGTGTTTATGTTTGTGCCACACTCGTAGAGGCAGGTTTTATTATCACATTCTGGTCTCTTTCCCCAAAGCCCAAACATTCTAAAGATATTTCATAATGTGGGGAAAACACCCAGGACCTATTAGCCATGTGGCCTCTCTTCCTCCCTTTTCTCTCTCTCTCCTTCCTCCAAAGCCAACTATGCTGTGCTGTGCTGTGCCAGGTCTAGTTAGTGGGTGTATTTGTCCAATTACTCAGGGGTTTAAAGCTGCCAATCATGCGGCGATGCCACATCGTAAAGCCCCATTGCTGAGCTGTGCTCCGAGCCTAAATAAACACCTGAATAAACACCTTGATAATCACTTCAGTCCACAACTAAACACACACAAAAACACCTTAACACACGTAATACACACACCTTGCATGCTCTGCCACCCATGGTGGGGACATGGTCTCAGGCCAGTACGTAAAGCTGTGGTCTTGCTGTCCACTGTGATTAGAGAATAGGGAGAATTATGACATAAACATTCCAGCTCAGTTTATCAGTAGGCAATGTGGAGCTGTTAGGAGGTGATCTACAGTCCTGTCCGATCCATTTTTAATAAATCTCCCTTCCCCTCAACCCTCCTCCGTCCTCTCTGCTCTACTTGGCTCAGCTTTGGCTCTGTCCCGGTATTATTAATGGCAGTAGTATTTATGACCAGCATATAAATTTGTCTTCAGGTGGTTGAAGTAATCTGCTTTCAATAATCATTGGACAAACCTGTGATCACGCAGGAACTAAGGAAACAAAACAAAATTCAGCATGTGGCGTCTTGGCTTCGAAATGTGTATTGAAGTTTCTGCCTGCACCTCTCAACAATGTCTTCTCCTCTCCCACTGTCTCAGGAGCGAGTGATTGAGACTCTCCGGGAGCAGAAGGAGCGAGTGGAGAGGGTTCAGCTGGAGGAGCTGGACCACATGAGGAAGGAGAACCAGGACTTAAAGGACAAACTCTCAACCCTGCAGCCCCAGAAAGTGGCCCAGAACCAACCTGGTACCCCTGGTCCAACACACAACCAGAGGCTGGATGGAGAGGTCTGTATCAGGGGTCCTTTCATTGTGTGTGTGTGTGTTTGTGTATGGAACAGTGTTGTTTTATTTTTTTAATGTATTTTTTGGTTATTGTTGTAATCACATCTCACTAAAATATGAAGCCTGAATAAACCAAAAACAATACAACAAATGGGTGACACCATGTGCATGTTGATACAAGCGTTGCACACACTGAGGATCGCCGGCCTGGTATATGTGTGCGCTGCAGACAAATCGCCATCACTGCATTCATCGGGATCACGACACACATCTGGCTGCACTGTCACAAGTCTCATTTCACTGACATTACAAACAAATCAAGTCCTTTTAGATGTTAAGCCCTTCAGGTGAACATCACGTCACCATATCATTATTTTTTATTGTACAAAAAGAATGAAAGGAATTCAGTTTTAAAACTCTTGGCAGTGGTTGTAATATACTATTTGAATCATGTATTTACATTGCTAGTAATAGTACTTCCACTTTTTTACGTCCTTGAGTGTTTTTACATTGTTCGCAGTGGCCTAATAAAGTGCTTGCCTGCATATTGTCCCGGGATAATGAGATGAATTAAGAGAGAGTGATTTATGGAGGGACGGGATCACTCTGTTTCCATCCAAGCGAGAGAGCTCGCTGTCGTCTCTCTCTTTTTCCTCTTTCAGACGTACAAGCCAGGGCAGACTCTCATCCTCCCACAATATATGAGAATGTTTTCTTTTATGCTCATAAAAAGCATACACACATCTCATTCCTGTGAAATGATATGTTGTTGAATGTTGACGCGGCACCACATGAAAGACCCAGCAGCTCAATAACTCTTTGCTGAGAGCACATTCGCAGTCTGACAGAAGTGCTGCCATAATTGGACTATTTTGTGCGCTCAGCAGCAATCAGACCTGTTATGTAAACTTGCAGATCTTTCAAAAAGACAGATGATCTTTGTGTGTTTATATGGTCTTGTGTGTTTCACTCCGTCTCACTGTGCATGCAGGTGTGTGTTTGAGCGTCTGCATGAGTTTCTGTGTTTGATCCTGTTGTAGTGCAGCGGAGTGTGACAGGTTGGGGGGCTTTATGACTGGTCGGCTGGTCGGAGGTAAACGGACATGCTGCCTGAGATTATTCTGATCCAACTGACCCACTGCACACGTGACATGATTTCCTGCTGACAGCCCTGTGTACTAGTTATGTAGTTGGCTGTGCATGAACTTTACTGCAAGGTGCTGCACGAGACAATCAAAACTGAGATTGAGCGTAAAATACTTCACATCCTAAGCAGGTACAGTACACAGACAAAAACAGCAGCTGTTTCTAGATCAGTCAGATATATTTTCTCTAAATCAGCATTTCACAGAGACATTGCTTTCCCAGAGATATAAGCATTTTTTCATATAAGCATTCTACGAGCAGATGTAGAATTTGTGTTTGCCACCAGATCGTTTACATGCAGTGGCCCCACTTACTGAATCTGCAGATGTTTGTGTTTCTGAATCCATCAAGCTGTTAGCAGAGCTTTTTATCTTGACCTTAGAGTTCTGTTGACTTCACTGCATCCTCTTCCCATAAAACTGTAATTGTTGATCTCAGGGTTACTAAAAACTTCTGGAATTAAACAGATGTTCTTCAAAGAACCATGGGGAAGTTTGTGACCTTTTCGTCTTTCATCAGCCAGAAGGCACCACACCTTTGTTGCCTTATAGTCTTATTTAAATCACACTCTGGTCTTTTTAAACCTGGGCAGATGTTATGTGACTCTTGTTTTCCATGTTTTACTCATGCTTAGAGACAAAAGAGAAGCGTTGTACTTTTTCCACACATCTCCAGGAACTTCAGTGATCAATTTCATTGTCCTGGAACAACTTTCCATTCCATTTTTTACTCCATAACTCCTCATCCTGCTTTATCTCCATTGAAATGAACATCAGAAAGTCCTCTTTGGCATTTGGCCATTGAGGATACCATTATTACTGAGCATTATTACTGGGACTATAAAGTCAAGCCCTTTCCCCCAATCATTGGTTTCAAAACCTGAAAATAAGTTGTGTTACAATAAGACAACTGAGTGACTCAGTTCCCCACAATACGGCAGCATCCCAATTAGGTACATTTTGCCTTCACAGTGGAAGGAGGGAGGAAGAGGCGTGCTGCCTAAATTATATACACAGTCTATGATCCACGCACAGACACATGTCTGCAGTCCTTTTTAAACTCACCTGCTGGTGTTTATTTTGTACACATCAAACACACAAGTATACACATGTGTGAGCAGAAATGTACAACACATCCAAAGTGATCTTTCCGTGTAAATGCTTCTTCCTCATGCATCGTTCTTTATCTTGGTGTAAGACGTTTTATCGATGTCAATGTCTCCCATGTGCAGGAGATGTTTGTGTGGTGGCTTTATGTAAATTATGCAGAGGCCTTTATTCCTATTGGTTCATGTCTGGGTTTGTCTCATGACAGTCTCAAGCAGAGTTACATATACAGTCCTAGTGGCTAAAACGTATCGAGACCTGACAATAAATTGTTCCGTGTGTGTGCGTTTGTGTGCGTGTGCTCACTTGATGATGTTTAAACGAGTGGCCTCAGCTGTCTCAACAAGTTAAACAACCCTCGCAAACACAGCAGACAGAGCGGTGAGAGAAGTAGAGAGAACGATAATTTTGGGTTATAAACTTCCTCCAGGATATTTTTCAAAGAGAAGAAAGAGTTCATCAGTGCTTTTTTTCAACATTTACTTAGAAAAAATTGAGATGTTTGGTGGTCTCATAAAATCACAGCCGCACAGAGAGAGACAGTAATTCTGTAATGATAATGACTAAACTCCAAACTCGACATGAAGGGCGCCCGGGGAGCGACTGATAGAGGCAAACCACAGAAAAGCAGACAGCAGAGGAACCGGGGGGGTAATGAAGGGATGGGAGCGGATGAGGGTACAGATGGGTTCGGCTTCACTGAAATTGTGACCCTAACCACACATTTCAGGTCTGACTTACCTTTTCTCTTAGTTTTCAGAGCTACCTGTTTGATGTCATCATTAGCTCTCCTAACAAACATTTTCAGGGTTTGCTCACTACTTCCACCATGTTCCTCATCTTTTCTGCTCTTTCTTCACAGGTGCAGGCCAAAGCAGACATCTTACCAGCTGTGAGTCCTACGGTAGGTTCTTTGCTATTTGGATTCTTCTTATTTCTGAATAAATACTACTACGTCTCCGGTAAGGCTTTTACCAGATCTGGCTCAGTCTGAATATTCTTACACTCTATTGTCCTTGGAATGGAATGGAATACTCACAAAATACTAATCAATTATTCTATTTCCCGCTATGTCTGTGTTGACAGACATACTTAACTCCATGAGTATCAGCTTAGCCATCTGGTACAGTCAGGGCTCTTTGACAATGACTCACTGTCACCTCTTGAGTTACAAAGTGGTACTGCAAGACATGAGCCTTTCTAAATATGTGTTGATAGGAATTTGGAATTTGTATTTATCCAAAAAAGATCAAGTTTGTATTGACATCTTCAGGAGGTTAATTTTGCTGCTATTGGTTGGTTTCTTGATACTGAAGTAGAACCATATCTTTGGGCAGATCCACATTACAGATATATTGATCATATTACACATTACAGATCCATATTAAACCAAGAAATGCAGTTTTTACATGAACCGTCATGTGTTCTGTGCACTGCATTTACAGTTTCATTGACTATTGACCAATGCCATAAAATAATTTTCATCACAAAGATTTCAATCTGCTGTGGTTAGCACTGCCGTCTCATAGCAAGAAGGTCCATGGTTCAATTCCTGACCTGGTATCTTTCTTTCTATATGGTGTCTGGGTTTTCCAGCTTCCACCTCCAAAAGCATGCAACACTTAATTGGTCACTCTAAATTGCCCGTAGGTGTGAATGTTGTCTGTCCTTCATGTGGCCCTGCGATGAGCTGGTGACTCGTCCAGGGTGTAGCCTGCCATTTACCCATAGTCCGTTAGCCATTTGTTAACAGCTGGGATCAGCACCAGCGACCCGTAACTGGAAGTGGGAGAAGATGAATGAATGAATGGTCGAACGGTCTCAGTGCATTGCCCGCTGTGTATGTTGCTTGATACAGCTCAAATAATACCTGCATTATATTGTGGCTGTTGGTTCCAATGCATTCACTTCCTATGTATGTCTTGTCTCCCCACAAAAGACCCAAAACACAAAAGAAGCAGTGCAGAAATGTCCAGACATCCCAGATCGTCTGAGGCTTCTTGAGCAGGAAGTAGCTCGATATCGAGAGGAATCCAGGAAGTCCCAGGCTGAGGTGGAAAGGCTCATGGTTGCACTGAGGGATGCTGAGAAGGACAAATCATGTAAAGAGAAGAAAATTGGTGATCTTGAGAGGTGAGCATCAGTAATTCAGCAACAGTTCTTTCCATCCCTTTCTGGGTGTTCTCAGCATTTTTGCAAGTGGGCTTTGTAAGACCTTGATTCTTTCTTAAGTGCTTTATTTATAAAAGAAATAATCCACAAGATACAAACCGTCCAGATTGTGTCCTCCCAGCTCTTGAAACCACTTACATGCGCTCATCTCTTTGCCTGTTTTAGTAATACTTCAGAAATACAGTCTGTAACCTACGTACATGACTTCATCGGGCTAATGGTCTTTTTGTTTGTTGTGTGTGTTAATGTTTGCAGACCAGGGTGAGTAGATACTTACTGTGCCATTCCATCAACATACCACAAACTGTCTGTTGCCTCTCCTCACATCATTCTGTGATTTTATTCGCTTTCCCAGGTAGACCTTAAATGTGAGATACATTTACAACAAACAATCACAGTCACAACCAGAACACCATTTCCTGATTGCCCTGTGAGTTGCATTGCTCTGACTCACATTACATCGCCATCATGAGTGTTTTATCGTATCATTTTATGTGCTTTCACGTGTGTGTGTACGATTATCAGACAAGTGGCTTGTTTCTGTCTTTGCAGTTACTGTAAATTCACACAGTAAATGTGTTTGTGTGTGTGCCAGGCAGGCAGCCAGCAGCATGCCAGTGGGAGGTGGTGTATCCAGCTCAGACACTGGCTGTTTATACGGCCCTGTTTATTACTGGCACTGCACTAGTCAATTATCATGTGATTTATGAATTGGCATGGAGTGTGTATGGACCCAAATGAGAGGTTATTTGGTGCCAATGCAGATGTACTATATGCAAGTTTCTGTGTGTGTGTGTGTGTGTGTGTGTGTGTGTGTGTGTGTGTAGTTGATGTTTACTGGCAGAGAGGAACCACATGCCTGTAAAAATGCATGTAAAAAAACATTTTTAACACCGTTCCCCCATCAGGTGTGTTCACGCTCGCAATGTTTCTGAATGGTTTAGAAAGGAGTTGGACAGAGTACATGTACTGAATCCAACACAGTTTCCTGCCTCATTCATTACCCATTTTACTGACTCTCCACTCTGGCATGGAAGCCATGCGCTGACTCAACCTCTGTGGGAACTCATGAGCATCAAATATAATAAGGATTCAGTAGCTCCTGCAGACTTTGTACACACAGGCTATCCTCTGTTTCTGTTCCTGTATACTTCCTTTAACTCTGCATCTTCTGCTCACATGCAGCTGACAGTTTGTACAAATAGGATCTGTGTAAGGTCTGGTGTGTTCGCCGCCTTTGGTGGGACTGGAGTGTTTGGGATGAGGGTTTTGGAAGGGATTCTTTTGTCAGCTTGTCCTTCTTATCTAAGTTGCTATGTGATTAGCCTCAGACAGTCCTTCCTATTAGTCTGACCTCTTCCCTCCTGGCCAGTGCCTGCAGGTCAGAGGTCACATGCCGGGCACGGACAGGTCATTACTGGAAGATCCAGCATTAGCACACTAACACACCACTGCATCACTGCCATTTGGTTATTGCAGTCTTACATCTAGCGTCATATTTGATTTTGTAGTATTAGCGATGAAATAGCTGACTAAACACACAACACACAAAACACAAAGCTAGGTGTGTGTGTTTTACACACTTAAAATTTCAGCCGTTACAGTTCAGTGAGACGATGCTTCTCCAGGACATTGTATCGTGATAGCATGAATGTTTGGTTAAGTGATTGGGCTTCTGTGATCTGTCTGCTCAGAGGATGTTAGATAAGGATCAGATGGCTTTTGAAATCCACTCTGGACCAAAAGAAAGAGGAACAGTGGAGGAAATAGACACTTTGTCATCCAGTTGGTGAGAAGAGAGCTGATGATAAATGTGACCAGTGGGTTGTTGTAATCAATACACTGCAGCAAAGGGGAGGCTTTCTGACAGCTGTTTCATAGCTTATCGTACATCTCCCAGTGATTTACTGTAGAAATTATTATTTTCAATTCATCGCTGCACTAACGAACCTGATCTTACTCAACACAATGATGATAGTTTATTTTATCAGCTAGAACCCTTAAAACCATGGTCACCGCGATATTGCACACCAGCAAGAACAACTTGCTAGTGTTATAGCTGTGACTAAATATTGTGTGAATTATTCTGTATTGGCATGTATATGTAGGTACCATATGCCACGGACCCACTGTAACCCCACCCAACTGAACTGTCTCTAAGTGTGAAATAAAATGAAAAAACAATGAAAAAAAGAAAAGAAAAAAAAGAAGAATGAAGAAGAGAATGACATAAAAAGTAATATATATATTACATTTATTATTTTATTATTATTATTTC
Organism: Aeoliscus strigatus; assembly: GCA_901007665.1. Lineage (NCBI taxonomy): Eukaryota > Metazoa > Chordata > Actinopteri > Syngnathiformes > Centriscidae > Aeoliscus > Aeoliscus strigatus. The sequence continues at coordinate 26,593 of CAAKHB010000374.1, read as the reverse complement.
TACATTATATATACATATATTTTCAAGCGACTGGATAGCTCAGTGGGTTACCTCACAGGTTGCCGGTTTGGACCTCGGTTCAAATCAAGACCCTTCATGCTATATGCCTATACCTCAGGATGAGTGATACGATAATTTATACGGGCTCGGACAACGCCTGGGTCAACAAGGTCCGCGTCAGGTGTTGAGGAACCAGGGCACCCTGATGTTAAATGGAGCTGGTGTAAGCTGGCCACTGGAAGAGATACAAGCCACTGATATCAAGACAAGGAAGCTCCTTACCATGCATGGAGGGTTTCACCCCAAGTCCAGTGTCCCGAGGCTGTACACAAAGCGAAAGGAAGGGGGCCGAGGACTAGTAAGTGTCAGCACTACTGTCCAGGAGGAAACAGCGAACCTCCAGGAATACATCAGGAAAATGGTCCCCAATGACCAACTGCTAAGTGAATGCCTCAGGCAACAAAAGATGCCCACTAAAGACGAGGACCCAGACGGACTTTTCATGGAAGGACAAGACCTTGCATGGCATGTACCATCGGCAAATAGAGGAAGTGGCTGATATCGAGAAAACATACCAGTGGCTGGAAAAGGCTGGACTGAAGGACAGCACAGAAGTACTACTCATGGCTGCACAGGAACAGGCCCTGAACCCCAGAGCAATAGAGGCCGGAGTCTACCACACTAGACAAGACCCCAGGTGTAGGCTGTGTAGAGAAGACCCTGAGATAGTCCAGCATATCACAGCAGGGTGCAAGATGCTGGCAGGCAACTAGCGGGCATAGTGTACAGGAACATCTGTACTGAGTATGGACTGGAGGTCCCAGGGTCCAGATGGGAGACACCCCCAAAGCTGACAGAGAACAAACAGGCCAAGATCCTGTGGGACTTCCAGATCCAGACTGACAAAATGGTGATGGCCAATCAGCCTGACGTAGTGGTGGTGACAGATGTAGCAATCCCCAGTGATGGCAACATCAGTAAGGAGGAACACGAGAAGCTTGAGAAATACCAAGGGCTGAAAGAGGAGATAGAGAGGATGTGGGGTGTGAAGGCAACAGTAGTACCAGTGGTGATTGGGACACTAGGGGCAGTGACCCCCAAGCTGGAAGAATGGCTCCAGCAGATACCAGGAACAACATCAGAGATCTCTGTCCAAAAGAGCGCAATGCTAGGAACAGCTAAGATCCTGAGCAGAACCTTCTGGCTCCGACCCGAGTCCTCTACCAGAAGGAGACACCACCTAGGTGGGCGAGAGGAAGATTTTGTAAAATTTATTATATATATATATAATTTAATTTAATTTAAAATACCCACTTATGATTAACCCTCCCTAAAGGGAGATGTTAGCCAGGTCACTTTGTAGTTTGAAGTGTGTCCCAGTTCATTCCTGATTTGAGATTTCAAAGGTTATCAAAGGTCAAACACCAAGTGACGAAGTGTGACACACTGCAGCTGCATCAATCTTATCAACAAATGCTTGAACAGATAAATGCTCTGACGTCTCCTAATTAATGGAATATGCTGTGGAAGGATTGATTTGTGCTTTCGTCCATGTTGAGCACAACTAGACACAACTTTTGCAAATGTACTCATTTGTTAAATTTTTATGAAGATTTCATTTGTTTGTTTCTTTTGTAATCTTTGAGATAACATACTGTTTCTGGGAAGTTTCTCCAACTTTGTGACAGCAGAGATCTTGTAATGAGACAGTCGCTGACAAAAACAAGCACATTTATTTGACAGGTTGTGTCTAGTTGGATTGTGAAGTGCATCCAGTTTGCAATGTATTAGATCTGTTCTTTCTCAGAAATGAAGACAGAAAAAAAGATAGAATATCCTTTTAAGTGCCCTTGTTTTCTTTGAGAGAATCCTTCCACAGCTTCACATCAGCAGCCAGCTTAGTTGTTGATGAATGTGCATCAGCGGTGGTTCTGTGTCAGCCCCAACTGATTTTAGATGAAAGTTTGTGACTGAGCCAACCATGTCTGAGAGAAGAAATAAACGTAAGCCTGCAGATTGTTCTTGTTTCCAGACTAGCGAATTGTTACATTTAAACATCTGCAGATTTTAAGAAATCTGAGATGTAAATTGTGATAAAGATTAACTGTATTCCAAAGCGGAAAATGGAAATCTGCTTTATTTTTGTATCGCTTGAATGAATATAAAACATTCTTTCCTCTACTTTCATTGTGACATATTAATAATTAGTAGGATTCTTTTGTATAGTCTCCTCAATGTTGTTGGAGTTCTAAAGTTTTCGTGGCTTGTCTGAGGGGATATGGGGGCTACACTTTGAAAAATAAATCAGCCTCCCTGGCTGACCATATCACAGTTACTGACATGCAGCACTCTGGTATGTAAGGGAGGCTTTCAGGAAAAGGGAGTGTGTGTGTGTGTGTGTGTGTGTGTGTGGATATTGTGACTGGTAATGGAGGAATTGGCAGTTATTGACAGGTAAATATTCCAATGTATATCTGTATAAAAATATATATATCTACACCCACACAAACACTCACACGAATAATTTTGGCTGAACAATAAAACTCCACATGTTGAAATCGTTAATCTTTTGAAAACACACATTCATGCATGAACACACCACCTCCCACGTCTGTGTATAATATTTCTGTGTGAAAGTGTTTATAAGTCGTGCATATTTTCGTGTATTTGCAGATTTCCAGACATTGGGAATGGTCATTTGAACGTCTGTCGTGAGAAGAGGTGTTTCATAACGCCAACATAATACCAAATGATACCCATACAGTGAATACACAATTAATTACACTACACTTAACATAAAAACCAGTGGAAAACAAAAATTAACCACTACTCCTCTCAACCTGCTCTCAGTTTCACATGGCCTTACACACTCAGACGATATGCGTTGTGAAAAGTGACATGGTATTTGCCTTGCGATGAGATATAAGCACCACAGAGAATCCATCAACAATCTATAAACAGAATAGAACAGAATAGAACAGAACAGCCAGATAAAACTTGAGTGTTGACCCAACTTTCTCACGTGAGCTGCCTCTCCTCGCTACTTTTGCAATATCCCTTTTCATTTTGCCTCACGGAACAAATGTATTTTAATTCAGATGGTATCTCCTTCCATATATTGTGCATCGCTCAGAAACCACCCTTGTGTTTGGCTGTCTGCTTAAAATTAGAGGATTTTGTTCCATTCTTGTGTTTATTAAAGATCAGAGCAACAGACAGAGCAAGAACCAAAAGTTATGAAGGAGAGATAGAAATCAGGAATTTCCTTTCTCTTAAAAGGTCATTACTGTACTCCTTTTAACCTCTGCTTGCCCAGGAAAAGACTACTGAGGATACATACACAGAATTAACCTGCCTAACATGAGATTTGATTGCAGCTCAGTGTGACGGTGGCTATCTGCCTACCGCTCAAACCACAGGTGTTTCGGTGTGCTTTGCTCAAGAGTCCTCGGGCTATACCATGGCATAGCTGTGAATAATTTAGTTATTTATCTTAGGTTGTAACTTAAGTGTGTGAATTACTCAGCATTAGCATGTATATGTTGGTAACAGATGCCAGGGATCCACTGTAACCCCATCCAACTGAGCTGTCTTTAAGTGTAAAATAAACAAAACATACATATATAGAAAAAAGAGCAATCGCTCTACGGTGTAAACAGTCAGGTTAGACCCAGACCCACCCATTGCACTGTTTGGGTTGGGGTGCAGTTGCCTGTGGGGGGGGGGGGGGGTCCTAAAGTAGTGGCCTTCACGTCGCCCATTGCCTGATTCTCTGGAGGTGGAGGGATGCCACCCCACCCTCTGTTTCTCCTTGGATTAGGATGTGATGTTTAATCTACAGCTGGAAAAAATCAGATGTATGATGAGGGGCTCTGAATGGAGATTTGTTCCAGTGTGGAAGTCTCTTCTACTACTACTCTCCTCTAGGATGCAGGATTGATAGGTGTGGGATGGCTTTGGGCTCTTGGCAGAACCATCTTACATGGCTTTTTTTCTGTAAATGTTAAACGCAGCAGGATTGTGACTGGATTGGGCGAACAGGTGTGTGTGTGTGTTTGTGTGTGTTTAAATAAAACAAACAATAAAAGAAAGAGTCTTCCAGCAGTAATCTTTGAGGGAAGTTTAAAGGACCAGTCATTCTTTCTACATTCGTCAATGCCAAAACATATTTGAGGCAAACGGGTGAAGGAAAGAGGGAGTAACAGCTACTGGAAAAAGGAGATCTGCTAAAGAGGGATCGATAGAGAAATATTTATAAAAAGAGATATACAAGGTCAAAACACAGCTGGGCTGTGTGACAGGCAGAAGGAGAGAGGAGCTGCTTGTGTTGGAATGCGGCCGTCCTGCGTGCTCCAGGTGGAAGCAGTGAGAGGAAATATGAAAAATTACTTATTATGCTCAGTTTAGAAAGAGCTGTGCTCTCACGCTCTCTTCATCTTTCTCAGAAATGCCATTGAAATAAAATGATATTTTCCCCCCATTTTGGTAATCATCAAATTATAGTTCTTCATATTTTCCACACACACTGCCCTTCTCTGGTTTATTGTGCAGACGCACCGTAACCCACAATGATGCTTGAGGACAAATTGACCAGTGATTGCTCTGATAAGTGGGTGTGGTTTTGATACGATGAATGACTGATGAACTGCCCCTCCCCTCCCCCCCTTTAATTTGTGTGATGTACTGGAATGTTGCAACGTTTTTGATTTGTTGTTTCTATGACGACTGGGTTGCCAAGTTTCTTTTCAGCTCAATAGCACAGGAATTACTTTGAAAGCGTTTTAGATGATTATTATTCGATCAGCAATGTGTATTTAACCCTCTAATGTCTCAGGGTATCTTCCCGGTGGTGACCACTTTTTTTAAATAGGTGTTTAAAGGTGTTTCATATTAAATATAAGTGTTTCATATTAAAATACTCAGAACAAACTCAGCTCAGATGTGCTGATGCTCATTTCTATCCTTCAGTCATGTATGAAGAGATTATTTGGCCCAAAACAAAATATTTTAAATTAGAAAATAAATTAAATTGGTGAAAATAAACCTTTAACCCATGTGAACAAATTGTTTTGGTGTTTGAAACAGATTTACCCATGTAAATTGGAGGGTTTGAGGAATATATGAATAAAATACCTTCTATAAAATACCCCCCGCCCCCTGAGTTATTTGCCATATTCTCTTATGTGAAAGTGAAATAAGGCGTCTCTCTGACATGGAGGGCGGGTTCTCAGTAACTCTAGAATCCTCTGGACTGATCACACTCACACACAAACACCAGATTGTTCACCCTTTCCTACTGGCCCTCTGCAGCTGTCTAGAGTCTTCTGAATCCGGCGATATCTGAGCCACTTTCCTCACCTGAAAAATAGATAAAAAAATATTATATTATATTATATATTATATCGTCCGTGGACCTCAGAGGGTTAAATTCACATGATCTGTGTCCACATGCTCTCTGGTTTTCACTACGCGTGCCCTCATTTGCCCTCAGCGGTTAAAACACTTTGCACCGATGAGTTGAGGGGGCCATATCAGCTATCAAAAGGGACCAGCGTGTCTGCTGGTTTATACACCTGTGCCAGTAGCGGAGGGCTGTGTGTGATAACTGATATGCCCCCATGGCAAGTTTGTTCTCCTCGGACATGCATCTGAGCTTATAACAACACACACGGCAACATCAAAGATCAGAATTTAAACAAGTTCTTCCCCTCATCCTCCACACTGTGTAAATATGTATTGCAGATGTGTGTGTATATGCGTCATTCATACTACTAATAAAAGAAATGTAATAATCCTTATTTATGTTTCACTTTTCAAAACACACTCGTAAAAATGATTAAAACAAACAAATAAAATCAACAGCCGAATCATTAAAGAGGAAGCAAAGAAAAAAAGTCGAAGGCAGGAAATGACAGACTTAATAAACTGACCAGTCCTGAGTGTGTTTGTGCGTGTTTAGACGTTGGATGAGTAATGTTAGATATAAATACTGATATAAATGTGAAAACTTCCCTCCTGCTCTGTCGGCTTTTATTAAAAGAAACATCTACTTAGAGGTGTGTGTGTATGTGTGCATGTTTTAATGAATTGTGCACCAGCATCATTCATAAACACACACACACACACACACACACACACACACACACACACACACACACACACACACACACACACACACACACACACCATTCTGAGCGCAGTGGCAGCAAATATTTGCCCACATGTGGGGGCAGCTTGTAGGTTTGGCCCAGAGTAAACACACCGGTGTGGATGTGGAATAATAATGTGGCGCGTTTCAGCAGCTGCATGGTCACAGCTTGTTTACAATGTCGGAGGGTCTTCTTAAGCACTAATTTGTCACTGTCAGCTTTCTTGAGTTTTTTTTTCTTTTTCTTTTTTTCTTCAAATTGGGGTGTTAGGCTATTTTTAGAGGAGAAGTAAAGTGTGTGTTGTCATATGTCTTATGTTTCTATACATACCTATGTTTGAGTGCTAGGAGGCTCTCCAATATTCACATTAGTATTACTTAATAAAAGGAACACTTCCACGAGTCAAGAGTAAGATAGATAGATCGATAGATCGATAGATCGATAGATAGATAGATAGATAGATAGATCGATAGATCGATAGATAGATAGATAGATAGATAGATAGATAGATAGATAGATAGATAGATAGATAGATAGATAGATAGATAGATAGATAGATAGATAGATAGATAGATAGATAGATAGATAGATAGATAGATAGATAGATGCTGAGCATGTAAAAATGACAACATTTTTTAAAAAT